>PVJO010026132.1:0-21598 GCA_004026905.1 Hystrix cristata
GATGTTCCTGCCTTGGAGCAGCCAACCATGGACTGAACCTTCTGAAACCTTGAGCCAAATTAAACCTCTCCTCCCCTAAACTGTGGATATTGGCTATTGTGCCTCATCAAAAGGAACAATGACTAATACACATACACTACTGTAAAAGTATAATCAGTCAAAACAAACATACCTTGGTATTCTTTGCTTAGATTGGATCCTACATATCTAACAACGCACCCTTTCAGTGCTAGGCACATGCATGTACCACACCTGCTAGAGACATGTACAACACTAGATAAACTATGATATATATTCTATTTAATAGCATGAATGAATCTCATAAACATAATATTAAGTACTCTCAGTATAAAGTAAAAAAAAGGGAAAATTACATATTATGTGAGAGTAGGGGTAGGTATTAAAATTTTTAAAACAAAACAAAAAAAAAAACCACAAGGATTGGGTATCAGGCCAGTAGTGATCTGTGCAGGGGACAGAAGGGTGAGAAATTCAATGGGAAGAGGCCAAGAGCTCGAGGGAAGGCCACTCACATGCTACTGATTACCTGATGATCACTTCATGCACTGTTTTGTTTTTGTTTTTGCAGTGATAATTTGTGGAGAGGGACATTTCTGTCATGTGGACATTTCTGTGTGAATGTTATGTCCCTCCACATACACAGACACACACACACATGCACACATGCGTACACATGCACACCTCGGGTCAAGTGATCAGTCTCACCTCACTGCACTCACAGCCACTCCCCAAAACCCTTCCTTCCCCCTCTCCTCCTTCCCCTTCCTTCCCCCCACTTCCTCCTCCTCCTGACTCACCTCCTGCAGTGCCTTGCCAACCAGTGGTGAGACCACAATACTCTCTCCTCCTTCTGGGTGGATTTGGGAATTCACTCTTCGATAAAGAATCTGAAATGACAACAAGGTGGGTTACAAAGGACCTATGTTTTTCAATCTGCCTCTATTCACAGTGCAGGCTTAAAATTTAAAAGTATTTTCTCCTTTTAAGGGAAGAAAATTGCTATTTCCTAGTGAACAGTGTTTGGTACCAGGCTGATTTCAGAACTTTACAACACTATACAAGGAAGCAAGAGTTTCAGGAGTAGGAGCTGACTGTGAAAAACCAGAAAGACAACACAACGAACACCTGTGAAATGAAAATGTGAATTCCACAAGCTGCTCAGATCTCTAAGTGTTTCTCAGTGATGGCTCTGTCCTCTGCAACGCAGATTTATCCTGTGCATTTTAGCACATTTAGCATCTCCCAGCCAAAGCCCATGCCACTGCTGACTTCCAAGGGCCCCGAAGGGAAGGTGCCAGCACTTCTTTACCATGACCATTTCCCATATAAATATCTTCTTGACAACACTAACTTTCCCCTTAGACTCAATAATTTATTTCCTAATATTACTTTCAATTTGTCCAGAGCCCATCTGCCATTTGTTTTATATTCTCAAATCCCTTTTCACATGACAACCTATTTTTCTTCTATGCATTAGAATTCTCATATTACTAAAAGGAACCAGACCATCCCTCTGGGTCCCACACAGCCAACAAAGCATCCTCCCTGGGCCAGGGTCAACTTGTTCTATCCAGAACACTCACTTCGGCCTGCAGAGAGCTGCTGGCTGCCAAGAGCAGCTCGATGTTGCCAGGCGGGCAATGTGTCAGCACGAAAGCCACAAGCTCCTGTCGAGTGGCCAAGTCCTGGTAACCTTCTGACTGTCCCAACTGGCTACAGACATCCCAGCTTTTTGCGTAACCTGCAAAACAGACAATGACAACAGCAAAAAAGTGATTTCTAGAAGCAAAATAATATCCAATATAAGATACAGCACACTCCTGCTCAGTCTTATGGTACCAAAGCAGAACTATGGTCATTAGTGATATTTTAGGCAGAAATGTGTATTAATATAAGAGAAGAAAGACTAGGCTGAGTTCTTATCGAAAACATTCAGGGCTACTCTGGACATGTGTTACTGACCAACTTTCCAATTTTAGCTTAACTCAAAATGAGTACAGGAAGCTACTGAGTTCTTATTTTAAGTAAAAAGGTGGCTATCTGAATTCAGAGGCTGAGGACTGGTCCAACCCAGCTCCTAACCACTACAAAGGGACAACAATAACCCCTTCCTGCTGGTTGCTGAAAGGACTAAGTAACATTTGTATTCGAAACCACATCAGAAAAGTGCAAAGTGCTAGAAAGCAACATCAAGACAGATGCCCACAAGGCATTATGCACTTTATAGAAAAAGGCAGGTGTCCATCCAAGGACAGGGACAAAGGGGAGCCACTCGTATGAACACTTCAAATATACTCTGAAGGAGTTCTGGTTTAAAAGCAGCTCTTCTTTCTAAGGACAAAGGCCCTAATCCAGAATAATTTCTCTAAACATATAAAGTAAAATTTAATTCAGGTACTACTCTGATAGGCATAGGCTGGTATCACGAAGCTCTCTAGATAAACAATTTTACATTAACACAGCAATGTCTATACAGAAAACCATGATGTTCTGAACTTGGTGTTACAAATTGCTTTGTGAATATTCAAGAATGCAGTCTTCTATGATCAGTTCTAGTGCTCAGGGTGAGAAGCACTGTGCTGAGTTTCCAGGCCGAAATGTTCGCATAGAAGGATTGCTACAGATCCTCTCTCTCCTTGACCAAACCTCGGTTGGGCTCTCCCAGCCTCCTGCTGTACTCAGCCTCACCCTTAGCCCCCTCATGACCGTGGGGGGTCAGACCTTAGGGTCAGCAAGACTGGTGCCAAACCAGCTGAGGCATGATGCCTAAGTCTTCCGGACCTGCTCAGATTCCTCCTCTTTCAGTCATGGTGTCCAATCACACAGGCCTGCCTTCAGCACAGATCCTATTAAAGAACCTAGACAGAAAGCCTTGCCCTCACCTCTCTTGGTACTTCTCACCCACTACTCCCCTCGGTCTGCTCCTGGCTATAGCACCCTCCCGTCCTTGTCGCATTAGGAGCTGACTCCATCCGATCTCTCTCCTGTTGAGATGGGGGCAGTAGCAGACTTTGTAGCCTGAGAGAAAACAAGCAGGGAGCTGCAACTTTTGGCACTAAGACCAGAAAAGCAAATTGGGATTTAGGAAACTGCTGTATTCCTTGAGATAAGAAAGCAGGGTGTATGGCAAACTGGATGTGACTGGTGCCACCAAAGAAGGAGCCGGATCTGACCCAGAGCTGACCCTAAACTCTCACAGTCCTGCTGTTCACAACTAACCTGCAATCAGGCCAGGGCCTGTCCCTTCCTGAAGGAAGCTTCATACAGTTCATGGACACCCTCCTCTGCCCGGGTTGGTTTCTGTTGGCCCTCAGGAGACTCTGTCCTCTCCTGGTGGCTGTCTGTGGAGCAGCCAGCTGTGTGTCTTTCCCAATGAAAACTTTCATTTTATCCTTGGAATAGGCCCCACTATGACTTCCACATCTATGAGCAGTGAAGAACTCAGACCAGCTGGTGACACTGCCACAAGTCTTAGCAGATGATACCACAGCAGTCCTCAAGGACGCCTTCCTCACTGTTACACACGTGTCAGCAGAGCTTTTCCTCAACAGCCAACACTCAGTGCCCGAGTCAGGCTGGCAGCAGGCAGAATAGTGGGACGGCCTTGCCCAGCGTGCATGAGGCTTGAGGTTTGGTCTTCCGCTCCAAAGAACAACAACAGACATGCGCCAATCACTCCCGCACAGCCCCGGGACTCTTCACGCAAAGGCCCGTGCTGCAGATACTCACTCTCAGCTACAGAGTACTCAGGCGCAGGGACAGGAGCAGGTCACTTAGTGCAGAGCCGTGAGAACAGTCACCACTTCCTGTCCCACACGGAGGAGTCTTTCAGGTAAGGCATGATTCCTCCACGAAATCTCCCCACTCCGGGGACAGGAATTCAAATTTCAACACGGTAAATCTGAAGGATGCAAACTACTACCCAACTTTTCAACATTACCCTGAAAAGCCCTGGTTTTTTTCCTTCAAATTAAAGAATAGGAATTTTGACCGTGGAGTTACATACTATAGATACTTCGAAAACCTTATTTTTCCTTTATATAGCAAATACATAAAATAGTATTGAGATATTTAGTATTAAAATACTGTATATGAAATTGTTCTTAAAATTTACGAGCATACTTTCAACACAGACTCAAAAGCAACCAAAATGTCAGCTAAAATAGAATGGCTGGGCCCCTTACAGTAAGAAATGTGTGAGCACCCAGCATGTAGGCTTGTCATGCTAATATAATGTGCCTGGAGCAGAAACATAGCTGACCCGCCAATCAGTCCAGCCAGTTTCAGAACCAACCCTTTCCGCTATTCATTGCATACGTGGGACACGAGAAAGGTGCTAAGCAAGCTGCGCCTCACCTGTAGCCATCAGCTCCTGACAGTGCACGTTGGCCTCTCTGTAGTCACGGAAATGAAGGGCCTGCTCCACTAACAGGATCAGAACCTGCCCACGTCTTTCTTCTGGGTCTTCACCTACAAGCACAGGCAAATGCTTAACAACTGGGCATTAGCAAAAGATAAAAGAGCTCATTAACACTGACTTTCAAATTAATTCAAAAATAAAACACAAGGAAAAGACCCATTTTAAAGGGTTAGAGGGCAAGTGATAACAGCAACTTTGACCCTTCAATCAACATATTGCCCATGGAAGTAGCCCTCACACTCTGAAGAGATCAATAATTAATATCAGTTCCTAATTAAAATATGCAAACCCAAAAGCCCAAAACCAGAGCAGTCTACGAGAGGTCTTGATATTACTACGTAAGGGAAAGAGGATAAACACCTCCCACAAAAAATAAAAAAATTTTAAAATTTAAAAAAAAAGAGGATAAACCCATGCTTTAAAAGAAACGTTAGAAAAGGGCTTGTACACAAAGTGAGTGGATGAAGATAATACATAATTCAATAGATCTCATCTAAAAGATCCAACTGGCGTTTAGAAACTAGGATGTAAGTGTGGCCCAGAGTGCTGATGAAGACCACCTCCTTCAACAAATGCTAGGTGGGCCCCTCCAAGCCTGCCAGGCCCAACCCTGCGAAGGCCTCCATGCTGCAGTTTTTGCAAATACTCTGCTAGGTCACTTAGTTGGAATCCCTACACCAGATATCTCATCAGCCATGATATCTGACCAAATTCCTCATCTCCCAGGGTCATGTCTGACCAACCTGGCCTGTCTTCCGCAAGAATCTCGTATCCCATTAGGTGTGTAGAGCCAGAACCCCTGCTTAATAACCTGATAATTAGCCCTGGGAATTACCTACTCCCCTCCCCGCCTTTTCCCTGTTGTGCCTGAAGTTAAGCTTGTTGTTCAAGCGTTCATCAGGCTGAGACAGCTCGAGCAATTTAAGTTCCAACCTTAGCAAAACAGAGCACCTCAGTGGAAACAGCCACAGCCCGCAGCCCTGCTGTCAACACATTTATTTATATAAGGCCATTGGCTGAAGTGATGCCACAGCACCTAGATGCTTCGACACAGAGTGACCAACCATGCCAGGGCACTCTGCAGCAGCCTACCTTCACGGAAGCACCGGGGTCACTCCGAAAGTTCAGCCCCCATGCATATCATTACAACACACCGTCTGTCCAGGGGCACAATGGACTCCTGAACCCTGACATTCGGCTAGGACAACGTCAGCAATGACACAGACACTAATCCCACAGCTTGGCATTCAAAAGCCTTACCTGCCACCCTCAGCAGCTCGGCAAGGCCAAGAAGCTTGGCAGACTGTTTGTAGCATGTAGGGGACTGGGAAATACACTCCTTAATGAGGCTGAGCCGGTCAGCACTCAATCGCACTGCCAAAGAAAGACACATTAAAGACTTGTACTGGGGCATAATGGTGTCGTGATTATCCTAATGTAAAGCCACCAAACAGAATGATAACTGTCTCTAGATCAATGGAATCTAAGGAAAATGTGCAATTAAAACACAACAAAATGAGCATTGCCTCTGAATGAATAAAGTGCAAGCTGGATATTTTCTTTATAACCAAACTTCTAAAGCGAGCCAGTGAATTACTATTCCAAAGGTACAAAAATTTGTCACCTTTTCAAGTATCCTGTTAGCACAAATTTTAAAGGCTGTACTGCCTTGGAAAATTTCACAGCCTCCTTATAATACTAGTTCCTCCACCCTAATCTCATCCTGTAAAACCCATCACACATTCCAAACACCCATTTTCTACCTCCAGGGCACCCCATTTGAGGATGGGGTCCTCTAATTGCCCACTGTTCCAATTCATTAACCTTTCTCCCAAGGTGAGGCATAATCCTCTCACTTAAGCTGGCATGTTCCATGAAGCAATCAAACTTCGAAGCATACGAGGTATAATCAAAATATATGGTGAATATTTAAATTTTTAAAATTTATCACAGTAAAAGACACTGCAATTAATTCTCAAAATACTCTCCCTCTCTTCAAACATACCTATCCTATCAGTCTTGCCACTTTCTGAAACAGTTCTAGAAGTTATCTTTTGCAAGCATCTTTACAAGATGTGATCACAAATACAGTGAATGCTGCAGCTGAGTGGCAGCCAATGAAAAGGGAGGCTCATAAAAGCATTACTAAAGATCTATGCCCTTGCTTCCCATTGTCTATCTTTTATTTTACTCTTTAAATTATACCCTGGGTTTGCATATAAGAGAAACCACGAGATATTTAAGCTTGTGTGTCTGATTTATTTCACTTAACATTATGGTCTCAAGGTACATCCATTTTCCTACATATGACTCAAATTTATCTTTCTGTATGGTAGAATAGCATTCTATTGTGTGTAAATACCTCATCTTCTTTATCCACTCGTCTGTTGATGAGCATACAGACGGCTTGCAAGATTTACCTATTGTGAGTTGTGCTGCTTGAAATATGGGTGTGCACGGATTGCTGTAGTATGATGTTTAGAGATGAAGGGAGGGGGAGAAAAAGGAGAAAAAGGGGAATAAAAAGAATTGATACGTACAAGTTCCTACTCCTCACAATGAATATAATCACTAGATGCTCCAAACATAGACTAATAAAAATAGACAGACAGACCGACAGACAGATAAAAAGAAAGAAAACAAAGTAATAACAACAACAATAAACCATAAGGCTGTGTCTTCATCCACCTTAGTCATACAATCTGGCACCATGTGACTTCTGGCTCTTCCCCAAAGTCAAAACAACCATGACAGGCAAACGTTTTGAATCCATTCAGGACATCAAGGCAGCTAGAACAGTGCAGCTCAAGACCCTCAGGAAGGAGGATTTCCAGAGCTGCTGCAGAAAGTGGCAAGGATGGTGAAATGAATGTGTTTGAAGTTAGGGGAGGATTTTGAGGGGGATTCATGGCAGTGCGTCCTTTACTGTAATAAAAATCTTTAAATCTTTAAACGGTCACCATATTTCCAATCATCCTGTTTATGCACAGCTAATACGCAGACAGGCATGCACACGCAAGGTCAAAGCTGTGACAATTTAAGCTAACAAGAGATGAGGGTGGAGCAAAAGTCACATTGTGCTCTAGATTCTTCTGTGACTCAAGAGCACAGTGCAATAAATGTTTGATGGGAAGCTGAGAATAAGCTCAAGTCTACAATAATTGAAAATGCTTTTTAGTAATTGATTTTAATAAGATCTGAGCTCAGAAACTGCACGAATGCTACAAGTGAAAAGAATTTTCTAGTGATTTCACAATCACCTTATACACACTTGCTTACGATGCTACAAATAAGTTACTAATGATGAAGTGCTAAGCAGAGAACTCACCTTGCAAAGGCAGGATCTTCACTCCAAACTCTTCCAGACACCCGAGGGCCTGGATTAAGTCGATCTCCTCCTGAATGGCAGCGGGCCTGTCTGCTATCAGCTGTAAGCAGCACCTGCAAGAAAGGAGATAACTGTTTAAAAAGAAGAACCAGCATACATTCAGCCAGCACCTGCTCTATATTCAACAGCACAAGATCCAACACATATTTATCTAAATGTTACTACATTCCAGGTACTCGTTCTGCTTCTCCTTATCTCACTTAATCCTTACAGCAAGTCCAGGCAAGTATCAGAGGCAGCTTTTGTAGCAAGGCAAAGCAGAAGCTCAAAAAGTGGAGTGATCTGACTGCGGTAACACTGACGCCACACAGCAGCATCAGAACTGTGTCCAGAGCTCTTTTTACTCAAGAACCCAAAGGCAGTAATTTTATTAGAAGCTATCTTAAAGAAGACAGAATTTGGATCATTTTAGTCTCCTTTTTAGGGAAAACAGGAATGTCTTGATTCCTTCTCAACTTGGTCTCCCCAGAGAAACAAAGCAATGACATAAGAACGGCACAAGGAACATTCTAGGAGAAAAAAGGAAGAATCAGTACTGAGATAAACCACAAGACAGACTGGCTAATCTAAGAATATGTGATGCCTAAGGACTGTTTGACCAATTTTTTTAAAATTCGAGAAAGTACAGTGAATAAAATGCTACTGAATGAACTTATTTTCTGAAAGGTACACGTAGAGGAGCACGGATCATGAGACTAGCAAGACAGCAAACAGGGGCAAGGGCGAGGGAACATGGAAGCCAACAGAACCAAGGAGGCTCCGAGGCACCAAGAAGGCACTGAGCAGGCCGACACAGACAGGCCTGGCCTGCTTCTGCAGAACTGTAACGTTAAAATCATGAGTATTCAAAAAAAAAAATCATGAGTATTCATACATACACTGCTAACTCAAGTGTGGTTTCTATCAAAATTTCAAATCTACTTATCTCTAAACTAAAAAATTGCAGCTCTGGAAATTTCTATGACAGACAGGATCCTACACACTCAAAGACAGACTATCGCAGATGCTCAGACAGCTTTTAAAAGGAATGAAATACACCAAATTGGCAACAAATTAAATCAATTCTATGAAGCCAGAAAATGGAATATTCTACAACTGTCAGAAAAGAATGAAAGAGGTCTGTATGTGTTTATACAGAAAAACAACCAGAACATGTGGGAAAAGCAAGGTATAAAAAGATAGGTATAAACTGCAAGAAATTACTTACTAGTTAGAAAAGAAAAGGCCAACATTTAACAAAAAGTTTTGAAAGGACACACAAGAAACTGATTTTAGAAACAGCTGAGGAATAAAGTCAGGGGAACCAGAAGGAAAATGGAAACACTGTCAACTCATGATGTTTTTGAATTGTGCGGCTATTTATTGCTTCCTCAGTGAAAAGCTAGTTAACAATACTTCGATCAGTAAGCACGCACAGGCTCTCCTCTGTGCTCAGCGTAACTGAAAACACTGAGATGGCCATACTGGGGCTCGCAGGTGCCAGGTTCACTGCCGCCTCACACACAAAGGCAAATCCTGCGGGACAAGAAGCAAGGCGAGGAGGGAAGGGGAGCTACAGGGAGGACAGGCGCAAACAACCTCTGAGAAACACCTGCCAAACAACCACAGTCAAACGCAACTCCCTGCTTCAAAGGCTTGTCCATTTGATATTTTTATAATTTGAAACAAAAATAGAATCCCTCAGGAGAAAGAAAGAAAGACTTGTTAACTATTTGAAACAACTTTGGCAGGTTCAGTAATGTGGTCTGAGACAACATGATTCTTTCTAGGTAGGACATCGCAGGGCATAAAAGGTTGCTTTTCACTTTTGCTAGGGTTAAACAACTACTAGTCATTTAGGGTGGAAATGAACCTGCATGGCTAGCGCAATTATTACCAAGATAAATTCCAAATGCACCTATAAATTACATGTGAAAAATAATCAAATACTAAGAAACAATAAGAATATTTTAATGGCCTTAAAAATTAAAGGTCTTTCAAATGATGACACAAAAGAACAGGAACAAGAACAGTAACTGAAAATTTTAAAACTCTGAATAAAGTTGGAAAGATAAATCAACGTTGCCAACATTGTTAAAACATCTGAGACATACAAAGGGCAAATACCAAAAAAAAAAAAAAAAGTCCCTAAGAATAGTAGTAAAAAGATAAACACCCTAGGAAAATAAGCAAAAACTACAAATGCATTTGAAAACGTGCACATGCAGGTGTCCCTGGCAGAAATTTAAAGCCTGGCAGTTGACAGAAGGAGCTGCCAAACTATGAGTTAAAACCCTCTTTTCTTTATAAGTATCTCACCTCATACATTTTGTGGTAATCTTAAACAATGGACCCATATAGGAAACTTTCTTGAGGTTTTAGAGATTCATTACAGAGATGATACTTTTTTCTCGATCAATATTTACTGAACCCTTCTAATTTTATAAAAATGAAATTTATACAAATTAATTTCAAGTCATGAACAAATTGGAAAAAAATCAGTGCAAGTCTGCACATCTGATTATGAATATTTAGATCCTGAGCACACTTTCTTTCCCGTGTTAAAAGTGTTGGCTTGTGGAACAGTCCAGCAAAGGGAAAGAGTATGTGAACTCGACACTAACTGGAGCCCCTGGAAGGGGCTGCGGAGCTGTACCACTGAGTCAGGTCTGCAACAGAGTGGCTGCTCCACGGAGGGGCGCACAGTGCTCAGAACAGGACAGGAGAGGCCACCCAAGCCCCTTCCAACAAATATAACCAACGAAATTCCTCAGCACACACACTGACATGGCAGTCAGGAAGAAGCCACCAGCGACCCCACAGCGGGGGCTCTCTCTAGAGTGATGCCAGAGAGAGGTAACCTCGGGGAGAGCAGAGCGCCCACCTGGCCAGGTCCATGCAGCTGTCCGTGAGGCTGGTGGAGGAGTTGAAGTACTCCCTGCTGGCAGCCAGGACCAGCTCCACGCTCTTCTCATAGCTGACCCGGTACTGGGGCCTGCCCTTCTGGGCCGCACTGGCCGGAGGGTCCGCTGAGCCGGCCCGGCAGTGCATCAGCTGCCCGGCCAGCTGGATGTTCTCCAGGCGGCTGGAGCACAGCAGGCTTTCAGTAAAGATCTGGGAGAGAGGAAACAGGAATGAGGGGACAGAGGGAAGCCTCGGGTCCCAGCAGAATGGAGGCTCTAAAATCCCAACAAAGTGAATGAGAAGGATGTCCATCCGGGGCGGAAGGACACTGTCAATACACTGACTAACAGCCAAGTGCATAGTTTGAAACAGCTGATTTTATGCTGTATGAATTTCACCTCAATAAAAGTTACCTTTTAGGTAAATGAAAGAATAATTTCACTGAATAAACTAAGGCATATTATTTTAAGGCAAGCTTTTGAAATTCATATTTAGTAAAAAGAAGATGCATTAGACATATTGTGCCACCCTCAACAGGGTCTACTGTGCTACTTCAGTTCTTTCAAAGAAATCCTTCAATCTGGTAGATATAACTTACAACTGTGTAAAAGCATCTCAATTCAGTCTTACAAACCAAACAGCTAAGCTAAAAATGTTATACTAGCACCTAGTCACGGAAACTATAACATACCTTATAACACTGAGTTCTTCCCCAACCTGCATCTTGAAAATTATTTCAATAAAACAAGAGACACTGCTGTAAAACATTCATGAGAATATCATATTCTACTGGGTAAGAAATAGCATCAATTACTCTCCGCGCCCTGACCAGGCCGGCCCAAACCAGCGGCGACTCCCGCGGGGCTTGGCAGCTTGCTGGGGAACCTTAGGTCACGGTGAGGGCCCCCTCCCCCCACCCCAAACACTCCTGCCCACTCCACCCGGGACTGCTCCACAGTTCTCTGGGGAACCTTGGGCCTGGGATGCCTCCCTCCCTGGGACCAGAGCAGGCCTGCCCACATCACTGGTGACCCCAGGTGACTCCATTGCACCTTGGGGGTTTGCTGGGGAGCCTCTGGCTGGTAAGTGCCCCCTCCCCACGCCCGGAACAGGCCTGCCCACACCCCCAGTGACTCCGGCACAACTCGGCAGCTTACTTGAGAGCCTAGGGTCTATGAGAGCTCCCTATCCTGGGCCCTCAGCCCACCAGCAACTCCATCTCAGCTGGGCAGCCTGCTGAGGAGCCTCGGTTCCACACCAATACAAGTGGAATCCACCACACCCGAGCCACTGAGGAAAGCTCTGGAGACATAACGGACACAAGAGCCAACAACCGCATATACCTAGAAGACACCATAAAGACAGACTTTTCCTCGAAAAGCATTGATACTTGTCTTAACGTAACCTCCCACAAACATAATATAAAATCAACACAGAGAACAAAGTATTGATCAACAAAGTATGTTGATCAATATATGCAACAAACCATATCAACAGTGTCAAAGACAAAAATCACATGATAATCTCAACAGATGCAGAAAAACTATTTGACAAAATCCAACACCCATTCATGATAAAAACACTACAGAAATTAGGAATAGATGGTCTGTATCTGAATCTGATAAACATCATCTATGACAAACCAACGGCCAACATCACAGTAAACAATCAGAAACTGAAAACTTTCACACTAAAATCTGGAGCAAGACAAGGATGCCCACTATCACCACTATTATTCAATATAGTTCTAGAAACATTAGCCAGAGCAATTAGACAAGAGAAAGAAATAAAATGAATAAGGATAGGAAAGGAAGAATTTAAATTATCGTTATTTGCAGATGACATAATACTGTACATAGAAGACCCCAAAAATTCCACCAAAAAACTTCTGGATTTAATAACTAAATTCAGTCACATAGCTAGATACAAAGTCAACACCCAAAAATCAATACCATTCCTATATACAAATAACAAACTCACTGAGAAAGAAATAACAGAAGATACAACTTTCACAGTCACATCAAAAAAAATGAAATACTCAGGAATTTACCTAACAAAGGAAGTAAAAGATCTTTACATTGAAAACTCTAATTCTCTAAAAAAGGAAATTGAAAAGGATACCAGAAAATGGAAAGATATACCATGTTCCTGGGTAGGAAGAACATAGTGAAAATGGCCATACTTCCTAAACTACTACACAGATTTAATGAAATTCCAATCAAAATACCACTAACATACTTAGAATTAGAAAGGACAATCATGAAATTTATCTGGAACCAGAAGAGACCAAGAATAGCAAAAACAATCCTGGGCAACAGGAGCAAGTTAGAGGGCATTACAATCCCCGACCTGAAACTATACTATAAAACTACAGTGATAAAAACAGCCTGGTAGTGGTACAAAGACAGACCCGAGGATCAATGGAACAGATCAGAAGACACAGAAACAACTCCAAACACACTCAAATAAGTCATCTTCAACAAAGGAGCAAAACACCCTCATTCTAAGAAAGACAGCATCTTTAACAAATGGTGTGGGACAAACTGGCTTGTCAAATGCCAAAAACTGAAACTAGATACATGTCTCTCACCATGTACTAAACTAAAATTGAAGGGGGTCGAAGATCTAAACATAAAAACAGAAACACTAAATCTACTGGAGAATAAAATAGGAAGAATTCTTGAAGACATAGGAGTAGGAAAAAAATTTACGAACAGAACCCAGACTGCACGGGAAATAATACAAAGAATCAGTACTTGGGACTACATCCTATTAAAAAGCTTTTGCACAGCAAAAGAAATTACCAATAGAGTGAGGCAAAAACCCACAGACTGGGAAAAAATTTTTGCCAATGTCCCTCAGACAAAGGTCTGACATCTAGAACAAACAAAGAACTCAAAAACATCAAACCTCCCAAATTCAAAGACCCAATCCAAAAATGGGCATCTGAAATGAATAAACATTTCTGAGATGAAGAAATAAAAATGGCAAATAAATACATGAAAAAGTGTTCGACATCACTAGTCATTCGAGAGATGCAAATCAAAACATTAAGATTCTGTCTCACTCCAGAAAGAACAGTGATTATGGAAAGATCAACCAATAACAAATGCTGGCGGGGTGTGGGTAAAAAGAACCCTCCTCCACTGTTGGTGGGAATGTAGATTGGTCCAGCCACTGTGGAAATCAGTATGGAGATTCCTCAAAAAACTACAACTGGAGGTTCCATTTGATCCAGCTATTCCTCTACTGGGCATCTTGTCAGAAGAATTAAAATCATCATACCACAGGGATACATGCACAACCAAGTTTAGAGCAGCACAATTTGTAATAGCTAAGTCTTGGAAACAACCTAAATGTCCAACAACTAATGAATAGCTAAAGAAGATGTGGTTTTTCTACACAATGGAGTACTACTCTGCCATAAAAAAGGATAAGCTAGAATCATGTGTAAGTAAATGGATGTTCCTTGAGAACATACTCTTAAGCAAAATAAATCAGACACTCACAAGTACACATCGAGCTGTTTCTCTGATATGAGTAACCATAAGGGTAAATAAGGTCAGAGAGGTGTAACAGATATTATATAAAATGAAGATAATATTGAAAAGCGAGAAGAAATAGAAAGGGGGAAGGGGGAAAAGAAAGAAGGGGAAAGGAAAGAAAGAGGAAAGGGAAAATATAAATAAAGCTGCTGTAAATAGGCAAGTGGGGAGCAGAAGGGAGGGGTGGGGAAAAGGGGGGAAAACCAAGATACATCATGTACAGGTACAAAATAACCTGATGAATGAGAAATAGCATCAATTAACATAAAATTATTTGGCAGAGGCAGTATTAGAGATTGAGTCCAGGCCTTCACTGTGAGATGCTGTGATGGACTTAATGTGGTCAGCTTGACCAGAACGTCCAGCTGGGCTGAGTTGGTGTGATGCTGGGCATAGAGGATCCACCTCAGGATTGTTGCTGATGCAACATAAAGCAGAGTGGGAGCCAAAGCTAGTTGGCGGGCTGTTTCCCAGGAGAAGCTCTGCTGCGGCTGGTTCTCCCAAAAGGAACTCGGCTATTCTCGTCGAGGAAGGAGTCCGGGGCCTTGCTGTCATCGAGGATGGCTGCTTGTTGCTTTGGAGGAGCTCTGGTTGTCATTTCTGCTGCAAGCATCGTATCCTGGTTCTAGTAAAGATTTCTTCAGCCATCATCTGCAGACATGGACGTACACAGGACAGTGCTGTGGGCTCCCAGCCCTTGATTGGATCTTTCGGGTCTCCAGTGCCTAGACAGACATTCAGCACTCTTCCTGCATTTGGCTTGTGGGTGAATACTGTAACTTATAAATGTCCTGTATTAAATCTGCTCTCTTACAAACCATTGTCTCTAGAAAACCTGCCTAAGACAGATGCCTCCTCGGCCCTTTTTATTTTCAGACCAGGTCTCACTAAGTTTTTCAGGCTGGGCTCAAACTTGCAATCCTCTGGCCTCAGTCCCCTGGAGTGCTGAGATTCCAGGCCTATGCAACCATATCCTACATAAAATGAATTCTTTGACAGCACTTTTTCTAAAAAAAAGTATTAAACAATGTGACCCTCTTAAGCCTACACTAATAATTAGTACAAGAACTTCCCCATGAATGCTTTTCCTTGTTACTTTATGGGTCAATGAGGACAGCACAGAAATAGAAGAAATGAAAAATAAAAATCCAGGGAAAACACAAGTTTGCTTTTAATTAGGAAGACCATCCAATTCTCATAGGACTCCTTTATTATCACTTCTTTAGGCAGGAGGTATTTTTCATTTTCAGACAAGCCTTTATTTAGATACTTGATAAGGATAAATGCAATAATACAGTATCTAAGAGAGACCTGCTACAAAATAGGCATTGTAATAGAAAGGAAATTATCAATAAGCAACCTTAATCATATCTACAAGAGATGAAGATGGCTTGTTCCAAGTCTAACTTGAGTGGCTTACAGTAACAGCTCCTCTGTATAACTCTGTTTGAATCAAATAAGTCATGCAAAGCCAAGGCCAACCAAGAAACACAATTTACTAGCCCTAACCTTAAAAGTTGTTGCTAAAATGAACAATATAGATTTCTGTCCTACAGGCTGTACCGAGCATTTTCAGTTATGCCCCTGAGCTGATACATTATTTTCCAAGGACACAAAACCAAAAGGTAGTAAGACAACATAACATAGTTTAAAAGGTAAGAAAAGGCTGTTTAGAACTTTACTGAATCTACATTACTGTCTTCTACAATCTTTCCAAACTGTTAAGCTTTCAAGTATGTTCTCAGAAGACAGAGACTTATGGACAAACACCATTAATACATGAACCCTAATAAAAGGCACTAAAATATTTTTAATGAAATATGTCAAGGGGTGTTGAAAGACTACTGTGCACAAGAGCTAGCTCGAGTGTAAGATACCTACTGTTAACAGTAGGTATCTTTTCAATTAGAATCAGGATTATGGTCAGAATCAAGAAAGTAGCAAAACAATCCCACTTCAATGTAAAAAAACAAAAAAACTGCTTCTGATATACAGGTGACAGCTGGGGTACAGAGGGAGTTACTGGCCGCTGAATATGGTCTGAGACTAATGCTCACTATGAACAATACAATCAATCAAGCATTTAAAAGTCTGATATTCAAACACAAACCATTCACTTCTCAACAGCCTCTACTACTGTTCTTTTGTTAAAATCATGTGTAATTTTTTTTTTTTTTTGGTGCCAGGGATCGAACTCAGGGCCTTGTGCTTACGAGGCAAGCACTCTAACCACTGAGCTAAATCCCCAGCCCCCAAATCATGTGTAATTTAAAAACTAAACAGTTTCACAAAGTAGAGAACTACCTCCACAACGATATGGTTTTGAGCCTGACTTATCTGACAAGAAAATTCAAATAATACGTCTCTTTTAGATTGTATTTCACTATAAAATGAGTTGGGTCATTTCCCCAGAGAAAACATAAGTAATTTATTGGTAACATATGTACCTTACAAAATCATGAATAGATTACCGTACACAAAAGGACCTGTCAAATGACAAGCATCTCTAAAGTACCCTCTAAATTTTACATTATGTATGTGCGGGGGGCCTGAGGACGGACAGAACAGCATAATGCCTATCTAGCAGCTGGCAATCACATGGAAGGGACATACGTTTTCAACAGCGACATGCTAGGAAAGGCTAGGGAGAAGCAAATTAAATAAAATGACAACAGTGTCCCAGGGGCATAATGCACAAGCTGAGTTCAGAAAACTATCAGGAACTTTCAAAGCAAGAGAAAGAGGAATGAGCTCGAGGTGAAGGAGATGATGTACACAAAGTCACGGGGAGAGGAAGGACATGGCGGTGGGTGGGCTCACGCCAGGTCTGACAGGGCAGCGGGAAGACAGGCAGCCAGCGGAGCAGAGTGATGAGGGCGGCGAGGGCCTTCTGTGCCAAGCACACAAGCACTGGCACACTCCTCTGATGACACGAAACAAGCAACACGCCTGAGAAAGAGCATCATCAGGAAACATTTTGTTTCAGAAGAAAAGAGTGTGAATCAGAAGCTACAAGGACACAGGAAAGCAAACAGAGGGCAGGTGTGATTTAGCAGAGATGAAAGAAGAGAGGGCAGATTTGGAAGATCTCTCTCAGGTACAGTAACTAAGTTGCTGGATGAAATAAGTTCCCATGACCACCAACAGTGTGGGAGGGAGAGGAGCAAGGGAAGACTCAAGTCTGCAAGCTGAGGGTTAGCCTGCCAAATCATGCTGCTGCAGTAAACAAAGAGCGAAGAGAAGAGATGACGGTGAGCACGAAAGTGCTCAAACTGTCACGCATTCATCAATGACTCCGCGCAGCTCACAGCGCACCCAGGCTCCTCTCTCTTGGGACCAACACAGTGTGGCGAGGGCACTATCCTGGTCAGAAGGGCAGAGGTGACCCCCGCAGTTACCTCGTAGCAGGCGTCAGAATTCAGACACGGGTACACGTTCTGCTGCATGGTGAGCATGTCCTGCAGCAACGTCCTCCAGTGAGACTCACCCACAGGGGGCTGCCTGGGGGAGGAAATAATCCATGAAACCTCTCTTGGGTGCCACCGTCTACGTCACACGTCAGCTCCCAGCACTCACTGAAGATATGCCATTTCTACTTTCAGAGAAAAAGAAAACTTGGATTAAAGATACAGGGAGAAGTGGGGCAGCTGTGCGTCGATGACAGAGCTGTGACCAAACCAGCCCTGGGTGGACACGGCACCAGAAGAGTGTTACACGTTAAACGCACACTGAACGAGGTGGGTGTCTATGGCAGAAAAAAGCATAGCGAGTTGTGAGACACAGAAAAGCACTTGGAGATGATGCTTTTCAGGTCCACCCTCATCACCAGCACTGGCTCACAGGAGTCTCTCTAACTCAGCAGAACGTTCAGATGAGCAGTACAGAGGGTGACTCGCTGAACATGTCTGTAGCCCTGCTTCTGGCAACAGCCCAGGTGTGAGGGGCCGGCCCCCAGAGCATGATAGACACTGCACTGTCTGGTCAAGAAGGAAGCTTCATGTTCTGAAAGGACCCATATCTTTTGCAGTAAGTCCAGAGACTACACACAGGGAAGGCCAAAGCCTAAAGCCTCAGTACTTGTAGCTCATTCACAGCTCCTCCCCGCTGCAGGGAATTTACCAGCCTATCAGCTGCACATAGGCAGTTGATTCAAAACCATTTTATGTTGCTTTCCAAAGCTACAGAGTAGGGAATGCATGGTAAGGCTCCCCTGCAGCAGAGGAAAGTGTTTGCTAACCGCCAGGCCTGGTGGTGCACACCTGTAATCCCAGACCTCTAGAAGGCTGAGGCAGGAGGATGGCAAGTTCAAGTCCAGGTTGGGCAACTCAGTGACTTGGTGAGATCCTGTTTCAAAATCAAATACAGAAAAGCAGGGTGTGACTCACTGTGAAGGACCCAAATTCCATCCCCAGTACTACCAAAAAAAAACCAAAACAAAACAAAAAAACAAACAAACAGGTTTTGCTAACAGTTCACACACATTTGCAGACTAGTGGTGTGATCATAAAGCAAATAATTCAATGTTCCTGAATTTCGCTTTCCTCACTCAAAGCCCAACTGAGATGAGAGACTCCCTAGGAAGGGGTGAGATTATTAATTCTGATCAAACACAGACACTGCAGGAAGATGTTCCTAAACAAAAATTCTACTCAACTACCTATACGAATTGAATAAAATTTTTTTAATCTGAGTTTCAGATTCCCTTTCTCTGTATTATGAACAGTTAACTTATTCTAGAATATACGAAAAGAACCCAATTTTTCTGGGCTAAGTATCTGACATGTGAATGAATGAATCCGGGTTAGAAACACATCGTGTGAGCTTTTTAATCACACACGTGATGACTCATGTTGTTCACTGGGAGGCAGAATGCATCACGCTTCTCTCTGCTTCTCTCAAGCCTCCCACCAATTAAGAATGTGTGCAAGTTTGAAATCATCATTTTGTTTCTCTTGTAGTCCTGAAGCTCTACACAATAATGAATCTCAGCACTTGAAAAGAGCAGATTCCATTAGTTGGCAAATACCAACTAAATGATGCTTCCTTTTCACAAATGTCTCTTTCTTTTTGCCTCATGAAATACCTTTAAAAACATCACTACTTCCAATTGATATGCATTTAAAAAAGTGCTACAGCTTGTGTGTCTGTAACAGTAATTCCTATGTAAAAAGTAGTTTTAAGAATGTTTCCTCCCAGTTTTTCTTCTTTGTGTTTGTTTGTTTCTTTGTCTGGACACAAGGTCTTACTATGTTGCCCAGGCCAGCCTCAAACCCTTGCCTCAGCCTCTCGAGTAACTGGAACTACAGGAACATGCCATCATGCCAGATTCTCCTGCAGTTTTTAATCAGCATGTGCTTTGTTTGCCTACAGCATTTTATATTTGTTACACAAAATACACAATTACTCTTGTTCCATATAAAATAAGGTGTAAGAGAAAATGATTTTTCAACATGCAAATAT
The DNA here is from genome assembly GCA_004026905.1 of Hystrix cristata. Taxonomy (NCBI): domain Eukaryota; kingdom Metazoa; phylum Chordata; class Mammalia; order Rodentia; family Hystricidae; genus Hystrix; species Hystrix cristata. The sequence goes on from PVJO010026132.1 coordinate 19,718, forward strand.
ACACAAACAGATATATTTCCAAGTATTCCAGGATAATCCGCAGAATGTTTCCCTTAGTGTGACCCTGGTACTTGAACTCTTTGGGGGCTCTTTCAGACTTGATGTACAGGGACGTAAGTCACAGGAAACCTGACAAAGTGACTGACCCACACCAGACCGACAAAGTCAGAGCTGGGCACCATCTAGCTGAATCTAAGTTCTCTCAGCCCAGCTGTTCCTTTGGAAGCCACCGACACAAGGACAGATGGCAGTAATGTGCTTGCACACATGGCTGGCCCTAAGTAAAGTTCTAATTAAAATAAATTATAACACATTATTTATAATGGCCCTTTTCAGAACACATTCAGTAAATAAGAATCAAGAGTAGAATTTGAAGAAACTAAGCAAGGGGCTTGCACATTCAGAGAGATTCCTGAACACAGCATTAGTCGCAGTTTTGGAAAGGAACTGGGTTTTCCAGGGAGAAACAATGTCACACTCAAAATGGTAAAACCTGAATTTTCGACACATTAGAATACACAAGAGACTACAGCCTTGAAGACGGAGCCACGGACCATACAGAAAAAAATTAGGATTCATGTCAAGCTGGCTGCTTTGAAAATGGGCCAAATTCTCATATCCATGTTCATGTAAGGAGATCCCTAGGAGTGGAAATTAACTTTGGGGACTTCAATTTAACAAGGAACTGAGCAGGGCTGGGGATTTAGCTCAGTGGTTAGAGTGCCTGCCTTGCAAGTGCAAGGCCCTGAGTTCAATTGCCAGCACCAAAAAAAAAAAAACAAAAAACAAGGAACTGAGCAGGAGAAAGTGACGAAGTCCAGCAGCAGCAAGCAGGCTCTCCATTCTCCACTGAAGAGCAACCAGCAGGGTCTCGCAAATACTGAGCACCCACTGTGACTGCACAGAAATCTGAAATCGTCAAAACCTCTAAATCACGTAGTAATGATCAGGCCACTGGTGCAGAAGCTCTCATTAGAACAGTGTGATGCCTGTAACCTCCGCGCTGGGAGACGTGGGGTGTAGGAAGGACCATAAGGTTCAAACGTCACTAACCCCAGCAGACTGCTGTGAGACAGGGGCAGGTGCAGGGAGGCAGACACAGAGTGCTGGCGAATTTCCAAAAGGGGTTTCCCAGAAGATGTGGAGCTATCTCTTAAAGACAGGAAGGCAAGTATCACACTGTCTTATTTGTACTCAATTTTTCTTTTTCATTTTTCAAAATTCAGATTAAACTGTAATGCTAAATCTTAAAATCTAGACATAGAAAATATGTTTAAATTTTGTCTTGCAGAGCTCTTATTATGTAATCCCATTGCCAGTGCACCTACAACTACAGCACCAGCACTCGCACAGGCCTTCCCAGGTTTCTTCAGGTTTTCACGCAGTCTCCCTATGACAGATCCAGCACAGCAGCTTTCCATGGGCCACCCTGAAAGTCTAGCCCAGCTCACGCCCCTCCGTAGGTCCTGACGGCCGATTCTCGTACACCCATACAAAACTTGTACACAAATACTCACAGTGGCTGTACCTATAAAAGTCAAAGCTCAAAACCACCCAGGTGTCCTTTGAACACAAGTGAGTGGATAAACACAGTAAGATAAATCCATTCGTTACTCAGCAAGTAAAAAAGAATGAACTACTGATTCATGATATGACATGGATAACAATAATTCCCTTGAGTATAAGAAGCCAGACAAAAACAACAACATATATTTATACAAATCTAGCTATATAAAGGGAAAAAAAGAAGATCAGTGGTAGCCTGGTTAGGGGTCGGGGGCTTGATGACAAGCACAACTGAAGACTGTAAAGAAGCAAGAGAAACATTTTAGGGGTGATGGATACAACTCACTATCCTTATATAGGAACAGTATATACACA
>PVJO010026133.1:0-21586 GCA_004026905.1 Hystrix cristata
TATAGAATCAGCCTAAGTGTCCATCAATAGAGAAATACATAAAGAAAATGTATATACACTATTCAGCTACAAAAAAGAAAGAATCTTGTCATTTTTGTGACATGAATGGACCTGAAGGATATTATGTCATGTGAAATAAGCCAAGCACAGAAAGACAAAGAGCCTATGATCGCACTCATATGTGAATTCTACAAAAGTTAATCTCATGGAAATAGACAGTAGAATGGAAGCTATCAGAGGCCTGGACGGTTGAGGGAGGAGCAGGGTTGGAGAGGTGGTGGTCAAAGAATACAAAACTACAATTAAATAGGAAAAATAATTTCAAGAGCTCTGCTGTACAGCATGGTAAGTGTAGTTAATGACAAAATACCATACTCTTGAAAAATGCTAAGACTGTACGTACTGTGTTCTCACACAAAAAATGTTGACTATGTAGAGTAATACGTAAGTTAATTCACCAGGTTTAATCTATGTTATGTATTTAAAAACATCATGTTATACATGATAAATTATATCTGTCCATTTAAAAGTTAACTTTAAAAATTAAGATAATAAAAACAGTTGTACCAAGAAATAACTCATTCATTTATACATCTATTCAGTTATGTGCTTGGTGGAAGTCTTTCTACTATTTCTACTTTGGATTACTGTCCTGTGAGTCCGGGTTGGAGGATCTGCTGACAAAGCCCCTTCGCACCGATAACCTGGTCGTGCAGAATAGCTACGTGCTTCTCTCCTTTTACGTGAAGACAACACTTCTCAAACTGAGCTACACACGGAAATCTGGACAGAAGAGAACGTCTAGGAAAACGAAACATTATTTCTCATAAAGCATTATGTAACATAGCTGTTGTAAAACTTAAATTTATTTATATTGCAACCAGCATAACCACATTACAGATTAAAAAGCAAAAGACACCTTGAATTCCTAAAGCAATTAACTTCAAACTTAAAAACGTCCGCATTTGAAGCTGTCAGTTTCAGGCAGTATCTTCTGTGCCTAAGGGGGTCAGCTTGTTCTCTGGAATAGAGTTTCAGCAGAAAAGTGTCAACATACGAAATTACCCAACTAAGTACAGTTATAACATCGTGGAATGACTCACTGTATTAAACCAACATGCGCAGAAACCTCAGTCAGAGGGACTGAGACAGCTACATGCGCTGGCTAGTGGCTTCTCCACCAGACAGTCCTCTGTCTCACTCTGGCATCAATAAGACCCGAGCGCAGAAAAAACCCTTTAGATTGTCTTCCACCTGCTAACTTCCATTCAAAGCCTCTTATCTTTCCACGTGACTGATTACAAGGCCAAGACCACTGAAAAAACTGCTTTCTTCAATAAATTTGGAACTGAAATGACGGGCATTATGACTATTTAAGCCTTTACGATGTAGTATAATGTTTTGCAATAACTTTTGGATACATACATTTTTTGATAAACTGATGAAATGTTCTACATCTGTAAGCTTGTATAAGGCAACATTCTTTCTATCTGAATACTATTGCCCTACATCTTCTTTTTTCAAAAAAGGCTCTAGACATTATTTTGCTTTTCTTCTCATTTCATGTTTTTAATTCAATAGCATACATGGCGTTTATACTTGGTCCTTCCTCAGACTATCCACATCATTTTCTTCCTTGGAGATGGACAGGATTATCCATGGATTATCCATTTTGGAGTCTTTTGCAAAGACATAGGATAGATTAAATGGATACTGGGGACCCACCCACAGGTGTCTATTACTTCTTGAAGAGAATCATCCACAAACAAATGTCTATCATCCTTCCCAATACCCCCAACATACATACCCTCCCCTGAGCACTTCTAAACCATCACCCAGTGGGGAACTGGCCAAAGGACGGCATCGCTACATGGAAGGGAGCTTAAAATAAATAGGGAGGGTGGGTGTTGAGGACAGAATGTGAGACGCAAAAACAGAAATCCATATTCTGTTAATACTCAACGGAAGACCCCAGGGAACTCTCAGAGTTGTGGTCCAGAGGTGTGCTCTATTCAAGCGTGGACTATTTCTCTATGACAATAGATTGTGGATGGGGCAGGGGAACTGGGAGATACTCATACCACAGACCTGGCCAGAGCAATGAGGCTCCTTTATTCCTGCTTACCATCACGGAATTAGCACAGATGCTAGGCTGAGCCAAGAGAGCTGTGCCTCCTCTATACTCTGCTCAACACACTAAAAGTAAACAATTATACTTACTGTGGCCTTCACCCTGAAATCCAGAAGGTAAAGAGGATAAGTGGGCATAAAAAAGGAAAATGAGTGAAATGCAAACCCTCACACTGAAAGCAACTCTGTGCATGTTTTTTGTGAATGTTCTTTTTTTATGCCAGTCTTTCCTCCTTACTGCTCAGACTTTGTGATGAGGACCACAGAAACATACCACTTTCTATAAGTGCTCTATTCAAGAAGAGAAGGAGAAGCCACTAGGATCTGGCTTTATATCCACTGGGAATGTTCTTCCCCTCTCCCTTCTTTCGTTTTTATTTTACTTCCTTTTCCCTCTCTGAGAGTTCCTGCGGTCTTCTCACCTAAACTGCTCACACTCTGGTGGAGTCTGGTCCTCTCAGAGTAAAACGACTCCCGTCCTGTGCGAACACTCCTGTTCCTGTGGAGAGCACACAGGCACGCTCAGGCCGGCCACCCCGCTCCCAGCCCGGGACATTCTGTTGGTTCCCTGCAAACCCCCAAGAACCCCCCTGCGAAGACCTACTTCTCCAGGGGCACTCGTTCCAGACACATCTCCAGAACCACACCAACACCGTGGAGTACCATCTCTGTCCTCCTGCCCTTTCACCTGGGGGGAGTGCTGCTGCAGATTCGGTCTGGGCCCAGACACTGCTAAGGGACGCGAGTTTTCACTGAATCCAGGTGAGCCCCGGGGTAACACCACATGCTCCGGGAACAGGGCCGCACAGACGCTCTCTGGGCACTGGCTTTCCTTACTCAGGGCCTGCCCCGTTTATTCCGGACAGCTGACGTCCCAGCCTCGCGTCCTTCTGAGGGCTAGAAGGAGAGGCGGCAAGACCACAGATCTCAGTGACATCTCGCTGCCATCATTCTGGCCCCAAAGCATCTCTAATTAGGTAAAACAGAACCCGACTTCCCTTGGTGCTGAGACCAGTCCACTAAATAATCCTCTCTTTGTTTGTTTTTGTTGCCTCTAATTATGAATATTTCTCTTATGACAATGAACAAAGCACCTACAGTGAAAGAGAGCGGGGGAGAAGGAGAGCCAGGAAGATGAAAGTTGCAGCAGCCACACAGAGTGGCATTGAAATGAGAGAAAGACAAACACACTCTCTATTCAAGTGCTCGCAAATCCATTCAGGGCCGCCAAGCAGCCTCAAAGGTAACATTCACCACCAAGAGCGGGGAGGGCGAGGCAGGAGCAAACTGCGAGGAGAGACAGAGACGGGCATTTGGGAGGCAGCGGGAAACGAATCCAGGACGCATATCAGAGGGCTGTTTGGTGATTCCTGCCCTGGAGATGAATTTTTATTAATTCTCTTCCCTCTCCTGCTTCCTAATCTTCAAGACTCCCCTCCCCAAATACTGCATATATTGCATATACTGATGACCCTCGTGTGAGCTGGGCTTGAAAGATGCTGTTTATTTTTAAAATGCACTCTTGTATTTAGGCATATTTAACTTACAGAAAATAGCATGGTTTTACCATTAGCTTTTCAAATCCTGTTTCCCCCAAAGACTCTTCTTAGTCAGCTTGCTGAGAGGCCCCAAAGGCCCTTTGAGTTTGACACTTTACTGCCACCTACTGTTAGTTCCCAAGAACTCCAAGAAAACCGGGAGAAAGGATTCCTTTGAAATCTGTGAGAGATGAGGAGGAAGGGGAAAAAGTGAGCAGTGAACACAGAAATGAAATGGATAAAAGAAAGACGTGGAGTCGAAGAAACTAATACTTGACCGGCTTATTCAGTATGAAATCTGGCACGATGATGCCGCACATTAGCATTCTGAGGGTGGAATGAAAGAAGTTTTTAGCATAGCATAGCACATAGCACAATAGATTTGCCAGCCTGCTTCCTAAAAAGGGAATAAAGGAAGAGAAAAGGCACATTATTCCAAAATCCAACCCAAACAGACCTTCCCACAGCGGGAGGCCTTTTAGGAAACACCGAGCCCTGGCTTTACTCAGGGACTCAGGGAGCCCCGATCAAAAGCTCCCACTAAGATATAATCCATTGGGATTTTGTGAATGCACATTCTTTCTTAAGCAAGAAGCTCTGGACGGTGAAGACAAGTCATGCGAGTGCCACATTCGGGTGAGCATGTGAAGCTGCTACGAAGGGCCATCTCACATACAATCCAGGATATGCAGTCTCTGCTTTGAGTGCCGTGGCAGTTGAGAAAGGGCTCACCCACAGTAGATTATTTTTTGAAATCCCAAGAAGTACTCAGAATCCAGTTTTAGAAAATGAAAGGAAAAATAGGGGGAGTCGGATGGTGCTTGGGCATTTCTCCTAAAAATAACTGCAATGTCCCAGAAGTTTTCTTGTTGGCGTCTCTTGCCTCCCTGTCCACTTCTCAGGAAACAGTACTCATGTTCAAGATTGTGGGGTGGGAAACAGTCTAAAAAGAGTCTCTCCTCCCTGCTCTTCTATTTTCAAGGATAGGATGGCTTCTTGCTAACACAGCACAAACAGTGAAGAAGAACGTGAGAAAATAAGGCAACGCACAAGACACATCACGGTAACGCTGAAGACAAGCAATGAAAGCGTCTCCACAAACGCCACCTCCGAGATGAACTCCGTCCACTCGATGTTTGACTGTTAAGCACTGTACACTGAACTATGTTCGTCAGATGTGGGAGACACTTAATTTGGACACTTCATCCTTCTTTCAGGGAATTCTAAGGTAGTTATGGAGTGACACTGGCATCAAATAGAGAACTGGAGAAAACTAAGACAATGTTATTGTTGTTGTTATGTGCGGCGATGAGCACGAAGTCCAGACAAGTTAGAGAAAGGAAGATGCGGTTCCCAAATAGGTAGTTTCTCCATGTTGGAGAGACATGTTTTGTTCTAGTTTCCTTGGAGATGTGGGTTCAGGGGTCCCAGAGGTACCTCAAAGAAGTCCCACGCTGTACACGACCCCAGTAACAACCGCGGCATCCCCTCATCCCAGCCCCGACTCCGAAGGTGCTAGGTGACCGCTGGAGCGGTGCCCAGGTGACACTCGGTATGAACTACGGCCTCTGGCTGCCAGAATCAAGACCGAATCTTTGTGCCAAGCCTGACAAGCACTTCCCACATTCCCTCCTGCTGCCCAAACCTGTTAGGGAAGGCCAGTGACTCAGCAGGGTGGTAACTCTGAGGAAGAACAGCCCAACACCTGACTTAACCTTGGAAATTTGCCCCCTTTCACAAAAGGAGGAAAAATCATTTTAGAGTCCTTGGAAACTGTCCACTTTCCTGATAGCACAGACATTTTCTCAGAATGCTCTTGCAATTATTACTCCTGACTAAATTTTAACCTCTGTGACTAGAGGGAGGTCCTAGAGGAGAAAGCAGCAGCATTTTATAGAACTGTCGTCCCTTAGATCGACGCCCACTTGTTGCAGTTTTCCTCTCTTCAAACCCATTTATCAAACTGATGCGAGTTGATGCCAAGCTGTCACAGTAGAGCCTTCAGAAGGGACTGGCAGTCAGGTTAGGGGAGCGGGGTGACCGCAAAACATGGACGACAGAGGGACTCCGACGCCAGCACAGGCTGCACCCAGGACGCGCGGCAGGCTGCATGCACCAGTCCCCACTGCCCGCACACCTCTGCACACAGCCATCGTCATACCAGCCCAGCAGCACTGTGACTTTCATGTGCAGATGGACATGGAGTCACCGTTTCTCCAGGTTTAGATGATGCTGAAGTGACTTTGTCCTGAAAGGCTCTGTCACCAGCTTGTTTTCTTTAATGCCCTAAGCAGAATGTGCTGTTGGAAGGAGAGAGAAATCGCCATTGTTTTGCTTTTAAAGGAAATTCTGATCATTCCCCGACGGTCCCTGTGGTCCCGGCCCACTTGGAAACCCCAAAAGAGACAGCTTTTCTGGACATTTTCACCCTATTCTTCCTACTGCTGATTGTTTATGGTTTCCCATATACCAAGTCATCTCCCCCTCCATGAAAGAACATCCAAACCTCTCCAACTGCACTGAGACAACGAAAAGTACCCAGTGATGTCACATGGGAGGCAGCTCACTGCACCCCCTTCTTGACAGGACCTTTCCAGGCCACCCTATCTGACCACAGAGCTCATCAATGGTGCCTGTAACTTTCTGTACCCACTAGAACTATTATCTACTTCTACACTTGCGAAATACCAGCATCTCCCCAAGTCAGAGATCCAAGTACATCTTTATTATCTTGACAGATGATTTCCTTGAGTCACATGTATCCATATTAAAGAATGAAATATAAAGATGAATACCACGACTTAACAAACATACTCAACATGTTACATATTGCTATATGATTAGTACTGGGTTTACTGCAGCAGTATAAATAGACACCTATCTATTTTGGTTTGGTAGAGAAGCCTTTTACCAAGAGCCAACAGTCATCCTATCATCCAGAAAGCTCACTGAGTGCCAGCTCTAACCAGGGAGCGAATGTGCCCTAAGCAGTGTGAGTGAGCAGTGCAGTTCAGCTATGCGAGGAGCTCACATACTTTAAAGAAGGATCCAGCCAGTTTTCCCTCACCATCCCAATATCTATCACATGTAAGTAGATAAGGCTGCCAACTTTTACAAAAAAAAAAAAAAAGAGCTGCTTAATAATATTTCCTTGTGCCGTAATCATTGGCAAAACTTGGAACTCACAAAAACAGAAGGCCAGAATTTGCTGGCATCGTTTTAAATAGAATGAATGTTTAATATTAAAGCACATTTATCCTAGCAAATACTTTTTCCCCTTTCAGTGACAGTCAAAGTGAGACCTGATGCACAGAGAATGCTATTCTGGCTATTCCACTAGCTGATCTTGGAAATGAAAATGTGACTTCCCAGGTGGCTTAGGATCTCCATATTCATAACTGTTTGAGGAACGATTATAAAAAGCACAGAGCAAGACATTTCACCATTCTTGCACACACAGGGACTAGGAATTATTGTGTATTTGGCTAAACAGAAAGAGTAACGACTTGGGGTGAAGAAAAGAGAAAAAGTGGAGGAAAGGAAGACCATGTTGGCTGTCCTGCATTGCTTCCATCCGGGCTGATTCTCCAGGCTGAGCAAGATTGAGAGCAGTCCAGGGTGAGGAGAACAGGCCCCAACATCTTGCCGAAACACATGTTAGGAGCCAGCTCCGTCCTGACAGCACGGATTTCACCTCCGGGACAAACAAACGCTAGCAGAACTGCACCCCACTAAGAAGATTAACTCTGCCCGCTTATCTGATCATGATGCGCGGAGGATCCTTCCACAGCCCTGAGCCCACCCAGCCATCCGTCTTCCTGCTGAGGACACGGAGTTCTGACAATGAGCACAGTCACCCTTCTTATTAGGGTCGGGCCATAACCTGATGTTCCCAGAAGAAATCAGGAAGAGAAAACAGTTGAGGACTAGAAGGGAATGAAGCTGTTTCTACACACTCAACATGGAATGTCTGAGGTTTCAGAAGGGGGATTTTTCAGGGCTGTCTGCTTCATCCCATGATTAAGAACTGTAGGCTACATTAAAAAGACCATGGTTTCAACTCAAAGTTTTGTTGGGTGTTTTGGATATCCCCAAACAATTTTTCAGTCATATACATTTCATTAAGCATGCTTCAGGTAGAGTGATGCTAAATTACCACTCAGTATTTTCAATTGTCTGAGGGACATTTGTAGTTACCTAAAGAGGAAAAATTTGTATTTCTCTGCTCTGTATTATGATTGAATAAAATATGCACAGAACCCTTTAAAAGCCTGTTTTTCTCTTTGACACTATTTTTATTAATTCTTTAAATACTCATCCTTTTCATACAAAAATAAAAAACTGAACTCTAAAGGAAATAGCAACTTCCATTTTCTTTTGTTTCCAGAATACTCTTTGCATATATCCATTGTAGCACTTATTAGAGGGAGCTTCAAAAATTGGTTTATGCAAGATGTCTCATTTCAATAAGCTCTTGAAGGGCCACAAGTGAGGTTTATATCTTCAATGACTAGCTATAGATACTGAGATGCCCAATATTGATTTACTCAATAAATGACTGAATATGCTGATTAACTGATTCTCTTTGAGTTCAAATACAATTATAAATCAGACTTAATTCATTATAATTCAATCTTTGAAAATACTCTCTTTCGTTTGAGAAAGAAAGATTCTGCCAGCTGCAAAGAGCCGGTAGCTGCACGCGTGGATGACTGAACGAGCATCTGCCCAGGTCGTTCTCTGCCCTGTGGCCCTCGTGTCCTAGACCAGCGGCAAAACGCTCCATTTTTCTTATGTGATAATCCTTCATTTCAGGCTTAAGACTTAAGGTGACTGAGAAAAAGTAGGTATCTTTCTGTTAATAAACTAAAGTATCTAAGAACTACAAAAAGATTACTCCGATTCAGAAAGCAGTATCTCCCAGTCCCTTTCCCTGTCTGCCCTTGACCCATCTGATTCACGGGTGAGTGTGCCCTTTTCCTGGAGAGCATTCAGAAAGAACGCAACACAGTTATCATGTAGCGCTCGTTTCCTTAGCTTATAACCCTGAAGTTACAGAAGACCATCAGGTTCTTCCCTGAGATGCAAACAGATTCTGCCTACTAAAATCTAAGTTGATTGGCTTCTTATTAGTCATCTGCCCAAATGAAATACAATCTTGTAACAAATAATGTTGGTATAATTAATCATAAGAACACATTTCCAGAATCACAGTATTTTAAATAGAACCTTCTTAGACACTGAATACATTTCTAAAAACTTAAATTCATTATGGTCCTAACAGTAAAATATCAGTCAACCATCTCTCACCAGTTCAATTCTAAACTAGTTCTTAAAAGGTTGTACTAAACTGGGCACAACAGTGCCACATACCTGAAATCCTACCACTCTGGGAACCTGAAGCAGGAGGGTAGAATGTTCCAGGCCAGCCTGGGCAACTAAGTAAGACCCTTCTTAAAATAAAAAAGGGCTGAGGATGTAGCTCAGTGCAAAGGCCTTGGGCTCAATCGTCAGTATGAAAAAAGAAAGTTCTTTACTATATTCACAGGCTCTGAAGACATTAGAAGTGCTTTGCGACATTCTTTAAACACAGTCCCTCCTGGAGGACGTGTGCATGACTGGGCACGGACTTGTCTTCCTTTAGAAGTATAACAGTTCTTGCTAGGGATTTGGCTCAGTGGTTAGAGTGCTTCCTAGAAGTATAACAGTTCTAAACAGAGACAACAGAAATGCAACTAGTACAGTAACGGCAGAAATCTAATTCGCCTATAAAATTCACCCTGCTGGTTCATTCTTTCTCACTCTTCCTGAAGAAGGGTGTTGGGTGAACTTAAGAAACCATTTGTTACAACTGGGAGGAAGCCCAGGAGACGAAGCTGGTTGGGCTTGCCAGCCCTCAGAAGGCAAAGGGCCAGAGCGGCCTCTGTGCCGGAGGAAGAACGAACCAGGATTGCACTGGGTCGGCCTCCTTCCTGCTCCTAATCATGATGAAAAAATAAGTCTCGGATTTCACCCTCCTTATTTCTCTTTCTGAAGAATCAATCTTTTAAAAATCTTTAGTTATTTATTTTGCTTTTCTCCTTGACATTGATTCCACTCTTTATTATTTTCCTTCATTTCTTTATTCTTCACTCTGAGACTCTTCTATCAAACTGAATGCTTTGCTTATTTGCATAAAAATTTTTCCTTAATAAGTGAACTTAGACCCGTAAATCATTCCATGAATGATACTTTGATTATATACTGAAAAATCCAGTAATAGTCTCAGTTTTAAGATTTTTAAAGTTTCCCTCTTGATTTCTTCTTAGTGGATTAATTAACACTGTCAACAAGATGTTGAAATTGAACCTTTCTTATCTCCAACTTCACTGAACTTTTAAAGCTGAAAGCAACAAATGCCAAAAGTGTTACAATAATTCATCAGGCTCTTTTCAGTACTGATTCCTTCTTTCTTAATTTGTTTTTGAGACAGGGTTTTGCTATGTAACTCAGGTCGACACTGACCCCTTACACATCCACGGCAGGCCTCAAGCACGCAGTGGTCCTCCAGCCTCAGCCTCCCAATTACAGACACGCCATGATTGGTCCTCCAGCCTCAGCCTCCCAATTACAGACACGCCGTGATTGGTCCTCCAGCCTCAGCCTCCCAATTACAGACGCGCCGCAATTACAGGTGAGAGCTGCCGCACCCAGTTCCTAAACACTCCTGCTGGGAAAACTTCTACACCAAATAAAATTACTTAAAGCCTACCTATATCAATATGAATGAATTTTAAAACATAGGATGGTGAATGAAATGGCAAGTTTCAAAATATATATATTGTGTGACTCAAGTGGTGAAAAAAGTTATACAGAGTAAACCAGAAACCAATATTACATATTTTATACTACTCTACATTGTTTGTGGTTGAATGAAAGACTTAACACAAGTACAGCAGAACAGTAACATCATAAATCAGAGTGGTCGATATATGAGTGTCTCCTGAATAATATTTGTACTTACTTAGGTCAGGACATATTTAATATATACGTAACATTTTAAAAATAGAAGTCCAGCAGCATTATTTTGTGTTGCAATGTCTTTTCTTTAACGTCTTTTTAATAGCAAAATGCTTGCTTTGAAATTATTTCTCAAGGATCTTTACAGTAAGTTCACAGTTGCATATTTAATGTGCATATACAGAAGTACCTCCAGGTTACTGAAATTTGCACTTTGCAAATGTAGAAAAGAAACAGAAGCCTAAGTGACTCTTCCAGGGCCTCTGGGCCTGTGGACTTCGCCTAGTCCCTTTGGGAAGACAGCACAAATGACAAAGAATGAAGTCACAAGTCGAGCTGGCCTCGGCTCACCCACTCCTGCTAACCCGCCAGCCAGTCTGCCAAAAAATGCATACACATTTCAGGAAAAGAAAAATAATTAGTGTCTGGAGGCTGATGGCACCACTTTGAACACCTCTTGAACTGTAGAGGCCAAAGGTAACTTGTATTAATCTCACGATGTCTCAATAAATTTAGTATTAAAATATTTACATGAGTTTTCTTTTCCTGCAGTGTGCATACATATTTTTGGAAGACTCTCAGTTCACCCTCTGTCTCAGTTTACTTATCTGTTAAGAAATGATTCATTTTAAAAGCTGTTGAAAGGATTAAAGGCAATTCATTATGATTCAAAGAAAGTAGGAAGTGTTCCATCAATAGTAGCTATTCCTAACATTATTAGATATTTCTACAGCTCCATTTATACCTATCTGTATCAGAGATGACCTCTGGAAGACAGAAAAAGATGCTCTTCCCAAGGAATTAAGGAAAGGAAGAAGGAGAAGGAGGGGGAAGGGAAGGTGAGGAGGTGAAGGAGGAGGAGGAAAAGGAGGAGGAAGATGAGGAAAAAGAGAAGAAGGAGGAGGTGATGATGATGATGATGATGGACATGTTGAGGTAAGGCTTTAGTTCAGTTTTGGCACTTCCTTTTGTTTTCAAAGTGACTTGAAACAATGGATTCTTTGTGTGGGGTCTTTGGGGAGTTGGAGATGAGACAGAGCCAGGCAGATGGCTTGTCTCTGTTCTCAGGGGTCTGAGGTCCAGCTGGGAGGCTCAAAGGCTGGGAACTGATAGCTGCCAACTGAAGATCAATCAAAATTAGGAGGAATCCCTGAAAAAACAAATGGGCGGGCTCTCTGTATCCAAAGATCCATGGATTGAACCCAGTGAAGATAAACAATATTCTTCAAAATGCATCCGTGCTGAGCAGTATTCCCTAAACAATATAGAACAATAAACAGATACAGTATTTACACTGTGTTAGGTAATGTAGGTAATCTATCCAAATACTGCACCATTTTATACGAGGAATTTGAACATCTGCGGATTTTGGTATCTGCAGTAGATCTTGGAATCACAATCCCCACAGACACTGAGGAACGATCCTGCAGCCTAAATAAAAACAAGAGCTGATTGAGACAGTGGGCTTTCAGAACTTGGCTATCATACAAAGTGGTACATTTATTTGTGATTTGTGGGAAGAATATTTACCACCTCACAAATACTCATGATACACATCAATATGCTTTATACAGAAAAATCAGGGTCTGGAAAACTGAACTGAGATAATATTCTACTTTTTGAAAATCGCCTGTATACTAAACCACTCAGCTGTTCTGCGTAGGCTTAATTTCTATTTCTGCAGCTAATTAAAACTCTAATTTTCCAATAAGTCTGCCCACAGATAGATGGCCACTTTTTTAGCCATTCATGGGTAGCTGATTCATCTGGTTTACAAGCCCCAATTCTGTATAAAAAGGAAATGGAAAAACACTCTGAATCATAAGCAATCAAAATGCCACCAGACAGTAACACAGTTTAATTAAAAAAGAAAATCCATAGTAATTCTTTTTTTCTCCATTCTCCTCTTCATAAAAGAAAATAAGAGGTAATACAGAGAAGTAATTGAAATGAAGTCTCCTTTTGCCCTCAAGGTGTTCTTGAGTAGAACCTTTGCCAGTGAGATAATTAACTTCAGATTTCTCATTTGTCTCTCCTCTGTTGTGCCACATTGCATGTGGTCTTCCTTAGAGACAGTCACTATCTCCCTCCTGCAGCTGACCCTGGACTCTGAGCGTCTCAGTAATCTTGCTACTCTGTCAGGAGGTAAGACTGTGTGTGACCAGGCCACTGTCGCTGTTTCCTTGCAACCACGGAGAGGACTAGGAACTATTTCATGAACTGCAGGTAATTTACACAGCTTCCGAGACAGGGCGATTGGCTGATATTAAAAAGGAGTGTGCGGGAGTATGTCTGTGACCACTGACTGTACCCAGAGCCTGCTGCTGCTGTGAGGGATGCAGGGGGGGAGTCACACAAAGGTACCAATGCTGCTCAAAACTCGCACCCCGCATCCTACTTTCCATCGGCGACCAGACTAATTGCCGTTATTCTGACCTACGAACAAATTCTGCATTTGTCTACTCACAGCGACTGCAACTATACACAAGTAGAACTGACTTGGACCAAGACCCTGCCTGGTCGTATTACAACAGGCTCAGGACTGGAGACGAGGTGACAGCGAGTCAAAAGCCCACATGAACGAAAACCTGCGTCACTCCCACGATCCTCCTAACTACTCTCACGCATGTCTTCACAATGCAGCAAGCATGGACATCTGATGAACATGGGGCTCCAGTAAAAATAATAAAAGCACGGGTGAAGTTCAAACTATTTATAGGTCCACGTGCAAAGTCTCAAATAGCGCAAGGGACACTGACGTTGCATCAAGAGCCTGAGGCAGATAGAAGTGATCACAGCGAACAGAATGTAAAACCACAGGGTGACACAGACACAGCCTGAAGACCCTGGAGAGAGTCTGTCTGTCAGTGGACATCCCATGGTACAAATCCTCCCCCAGCAATCACAGTGCCACGAAGGAAAACGGCAAGAGACTCACTGCAGCACACGGGAGTGGCTGAGCTCTGTCATATCGGCGTCATCATAGTGGGGAGTGACCATCCCCAGGCCGCTGTCACTCAGCATGCGCCTCCGCAGGGCAGGATTCCACCAGTCCGACAGCCTAGAGAAAGGAAGGCAGCAGACGACACTTCAGTGTTCATGGCAAGCACACGATGCAGTCTGTTCTTTCTCGGAATGATCATTTTTGCCAGATATGAGGAGTGAAATCTGTCTTCACTGACTAGTCACTTCACATTTACTATTTCATTAAATTTCCTCAACAGTCAGGAACTAATTGTATGATTTTGCCCCTTCCACAGATGAGGAAACCGAATCACATGAATGAGAAGCAATGGAACCAGGTACAGAAATGAACATTAGAAAACAGCTTCTATGCTTCCCTGCTCCTAGTTTATTTCCAGTGGGAGCAGCTAATGAAAAAGAAAGGGATGGATTTACATTCCAGTGGATCTCTGGGCTGCTTTGTTTGGAGCAGAGCTAAGCTATGAAGGTCTAACTCAGGGCAAAGCCGTGATCCAGAGAGAATGAGCATGCAGAAGCCAGGCCACCTTAGCAGGATGGCTTCATGCCTCTTCCGAAGCAGGGTGAGAGCCTGGCCTGGGACCCGCTGGACACCTGGATGCCAGCACCTGTCATTTTGGCAGTAGGGTGCAGCGCCACACCTGCCTTCCCAGAGCTGATGAGTTTGAGGATAGAGCCAAGGACTGTGAAGATGGACTTTGGGGCTCCCAAGGTGGTCCTAGGCCACCCCTATTCCTTTCGGCCTCCCCTCACATCAGCACAGCGGCACTGGCTTCTTAGACACAGCTCAGGATGTGTCCCCACACTGCTACTTCCGCCAACTCCAAACATCCCATCCACTCAGCGCATACCCTGGATATCAGCTGGCCTGGGTGGAGCGGGAGACAGCAGCAAAAATAGTCAAAAATAGCAGCAACGGACAAAAAAACTGGAGAGTGATTTAAGTGAAGGGGCAAAGAGGGCTAAGGATTACCTCGGGTGAATATGCCTGCTCATCCTGCGTGAGTCCACGATTCCTGCCTGCTGTGTGGGTGTCCTTCTAGGGCAATTCTTAATGCACTACTCAGCCCTCATACATTAGGAAAGCCTTTGAAATGCATCATCCTTCACAAAGGCAGAGATTTCTGTCTGTTGTGTTTTTGCACTGTTGTTTTTCCAGTATTTAAAAAACTCCAAATAAATATTTTTGAATTGTCAAACAATTCTGAAAGAACCTAGAAATATTAATAATATATCAGTGGTGCAGGGTGGTGGTTAAAAGCATGGGTTTGGCATCAGAAATCTCATGCTTTTCATTTATTTTCTGTGTAGTATTAGGCAAGCAATGTACACCTGAAGCCTCAATTTTCTTATCTGTGGATTTAAGATAATTATAGAACAAATTTTTCAAGGTCATTGTGAAATGACAATGATAATGACTTTAATAACATAATACTTAAATGTCCACCAAATGCCAGAAACTATTTTAGGTGTTTTACCTGTAAAAATTCATTTACTCTTCAAATAACTCTCTGAGTAGTTACTATTACTGCTGCATTTTACAGGTGAGAAAACAAGCCCAGAGCACTTAAAATAACTGAAGTGGCAGAAGGAATAGAAGAGTGGCCTGTATGTGGCCTCAGTAAGAGCTCGGTACGGTGCAGTTACTGTTACACAATTTGTCTATCTCGGGCAGCCTGCAAACAGTGGGGGAGAAGAGAAGGAGGAAGAGGAGAATATCACATCACCTGTGTCAACTTTTTATTTGCGTAACGGACAAAATAAAACAAACATATGCACAAAAGCAAATACTCATATTTTCTAAGTTTGATAGCAAGTGGTGCAGTGGGTAAAAAAAGCCCAGACATGATACCAATCTGATCAGGAAAGAGCTTTTCTACACACAGCCATTCGTAAGACAGACTAACAACAGATTCAGCTATATCTCAGCTGAAAGAAATACATGAAAATCGAAATTCCAAAATACTTGGCTGGGGCTGGGGATTTAGCTCAGCGGTTAGAGTGCTTGCCTTGTAAGCACAAGGCCCTGAGTTCGATCCCCAGCACCAAAAAAAAAAAAAAAAAAAAAAAAACTTGGCTGCCATTGGAATGCCAAATCCAAAGCCAAAGCAGACACAAACATCACCTGTGGCCAGCTCTTTGCCAGTACCAACCAAAGAGAAGTGCACTCACCCCGAGGCCTGCTCCACCACCAGGTCAGGCATGCCTGGCGGCGTCCCCGCCTGCTGCGATACCACCATATCTGGGTCGAGAATAAAAATCTCATCTTGGGAAATCTCCATCACGAAGTGCAAATGTTCCTAAGGAACAAAAGTGACTCTATCAGATGACTGACATGATGCTCAGACCCATCATGCAGAGGCTCAGTAAACACACCATTCTTGGTCTCGAGGTTCAGTGAAATTCTATGACGTCTCATGGGCCACAGTGCTTTCTTTGGAGCCTGAGCAGCTGATGTCCCTCCTGACGCAATGTGGCAGGGCAACAGGGAGAGTGGATTCCTTGTTCAGTATTTCCAATGGTCTGGACTCTTGTTGGGTGTGCCTGGAAATGGTCTCACTACTTCCCCTTCCCAAATACCATCAAAGAAGTGACACTCGGGGAAGCTGAGACAGTAGGACCACAAGTCTGAGTCCAGCCTGGATAGGTCAGTGACTTAGTGAGACTGTCTGAAAGTAAAAAGTAAAAAGGGTTGGGGATGTAGCTCAGGGTGAAGGCTGTGGATTCAAACACCAAGTACTGAAGGAAAAGAGGAGGAGGAGGAGGAAAAGGAGAGGGAGGAGGAAGAACAGGAGGGGAAAGAAGAGGATCAGAAGGAGGAGGAGAAGAGGAAGAGGAAGAGGAGGAGGAGGAGGAGGAGGAGGAGATGCCTCGCATACCACTAGGTCCAGCCAGAGTGTGTGACAGATGGGACTCCACCCTACGGATGTGCCGAGAGCTCAGTGGCAGGGTGAATGACTGGGTTTAATACTGTACTTTACAACTTTTTCCAAAAGAAGTCCCACAGGGGGAGAACTTGTTAACCTTGAGCAAAAGCATTTTGTTCCTCATTATTGAAGTCTGGGGGTTGATGAACTGAAACTAAATAGCCTGCATAAACACTGAGGGTTTCAAACTAGCTATCTAGAAATGAGCTTAAAGGGTATAAAATTTGATGTGGCAAAGATAAAAGTATACACATGTATGAAAATTTGGAGTACAGGTCAGTGATTGTATCTACAAGTCAAGTTATTATCTGTCCTCATTTGCAAGGTCAAGCCATGCCATTGAGTCCATAAATCATAAAGCACATGAAGATAAAATGTTTCGTGGCTTGGATTATGAACACCCTTCCAAAATGTGTAAGTGTTGTTGTTGGAAAAATGTATGAGGTTAGCTATTAATGCAGTAATTTGACCTAGGAATTTTTCACTTTCATAAGCAGGCTGAACAAAACTTACCTGAGATCTGTCTATTCGATAAAAGCGGTCTGCAGAAGTTGCTAGGGGAAAAAAAAAAATGCACGTGGTGTTTAGACTTGTCTGTGATCTGTCGCTAAGTTCACAGCCTTCCCTTTCACTGTGCCAATAAAACCCTTGTGCGCCAGCCATGCCAGACGACCAGCCTCTGAATCTACCAAGACACTGACGCTTCTGTGCTCCACCGTGTAGCAAGTCCATCACGTCGCCATCTGAACGTTACCAGGCTTTTAAGAACCAACTCAAACGCTTCCACCTCTGGGAGACTTCCCTTGGTCTAATCCCCCAGCCCAGAACGTACTGCTTGTGCCTCTCTGCAAGATTAGAATTTGTTTATACTGCTTACAGAGATTGTCTTCGTAGAAAACCAAGACAAAGAGACCTGACTTGGTAGAGGGGACTCATTAAAGGATGACGCTTTAAAGGACTGTTTCTTTCACTTTTTTAACATCACCAGGAATTTACAGGACCTAAACAGAACTGACGCTCAATGTTTTATTAAGTTAAGAAAGGCAGGAAAAACTGGAGTTAGACAGACTTCAGGGAAGTGACTTTCATTGTGGAAAACAGCTTGAAGCCGCAGGCCAGGGGCCAAATCTGGATTTAAAGGACCATTTCACTTTCACCCTAGAAGCATGTTTGAGGGAATCTAAAATACTGAAGAAAAAAATTATTATTTAAGCATTCCCTAAGAGAGATTGAGTCACACCAGTGGTTTGAAAATAAATTCTGAAGTAAAAATTTGGGGTGTCCAGAAATTATTTTAATTATTTCTAATATAAAAAAAGAATTATGTCGCTCTCCACTTAAATCTAACAGAGCCCAAATATTACAAATAGAATTTTTATCAAAAAATAGCACAAGAGAGAAAAACTCAAAATGCAAATAATTCTTTAAAAATCATAAATTTTTAAAGGGAGGCTTTTCTCCAAAGAAAACCCAGCTAAGAAACAACATAGTGAGAGTCTCTGCTTTTTAAAATGTAAGGCTAAAGTAAAATCTGTCCCAGGTGGGCTTATTGTACTCTTCTTTTCAACCAGGGCTTTAGCCATGATTTTAACCATGCGTTAACCATGAAAAGGTTTTTAGTGAAGCTTTTTATTGAGTAATATCTGGGTTGTTAGGTTTGTATCTCGATGTCCTGTAAGAACCTCATGGATTCACAGGTGGGGCTTTTGGAAGGGGACTACGCTATGAGGACACTATGGCTGACCTGCAGGTAAGAGGTGTGGCCCAGTAGGAAGAGGTGGGTTGTGGGGCGTGATTTGGAAGGATTATCACTCTCTTAGACTCCTCTCTTCGAGCCCTCTGGTTTCTGCCCACCATGCCCCTCCGGCCTTGGAGCCTACTGACCATGAAAGAACTAAAACTTCTAAAATGTGAGTCAAAATAAACCGTTCCTCGTTTTACTTGTGGGCATCAGGTACAGTGTCTCAGCGAAGAGAAAATGATTGAAACATAGTGAAGACCATTACACACACTAGTAGTTTTATCTAAGACTGCATATAAAGCATAAAAACATATACAAATATTTTCATAATTTTCTTAAGTAGAAGATTTTTCTGTGCATTCAGAGGTAACAAATCATGCTGCTCTTTGCTGTGGAGGAAGGAAATCTTCAGAAGCAGCTGCTGAGCCACTAATGAAAACTCGTATCCTGATTTTTGTGGGATACAAAAATCTTGCATCATATAGATATAAGAGTGCCCATCTTCAAAACCATTTGCAACGCACATGTGCTGTGACACGTACACCCACACAGAGCTCCCCTCAGATACAAGCACCCATAAACAGTGAGGTCTACAATGAAAACCACATGCCCAGAGACACACAGAGAGCGGGTGCAGTCAGTACACTAGGTGGCACATAAGCAAGAACACAGAGATGAGAATGTGCTGCAGTCTGGATACAGTAATTAGATAGAAATTAGGGTTAGGCAGCATCCAGGATGTACGGGATGCTTGAGATGGCAAATGGGCTCATTAAGCAATCATAAAATAACTGCCTCATTATGCACGCAGTATGTCATGCTCTGCAGAGCAGATCTGAATGCAACTGAAATTTTTATCCTTTTTTACAAAAATTTATACATTATACTGAAATGACAGTCTCACAAAAATAAAGTTCCTTGACATGCAAATAACATGGGAATTAGTGCCCATCTGCGCTTACAGACTGTCTGCTGGTGCTCGGCAGATGGAAGAGAGGGGATGATGAAAGGAAAATGTCAGCTTGAGCGGTCCGAGCTGAGTTCAGGCAGAAGTAACCACCGTGCTCTGAGGGAAATGACTTCAGCACCAGGAACTGTGACATCGGCAAGTCCACACGGTCTGAGACTCCGATAAGGCGGTGTCGCAGGAAGGCTTCCCGAATAATCCCCAGGAAAGCCAGAGTCGCTCTGCCAATCCACACCTCACCCCGGAAGTACAGAAACACTCACCGTCTAGGAAGCACCAGCGAGGGGACAGCCTCTGGGCTGAGAGTGCCCTGGGGAAGGAGGTTTCTTGGTCCTGGAAAGAGACACACACATGCTCAAGTCTTCATGTGAACGACCACTGGGCTGCTCACCCTCCTGCCCTGCCACGCCGACTTCTAGGAGTGACACCCTGTCCTGAACAAAGAACTGGCACGTGCAACCAGAAACAGAAACACGGCTCTGCTTCGGGATTACTTGACAACTCCTTAAAACTTCCAGGAAGTTTCCAACTGTTACATTAAATATTCATAAGGGATCTACCTTGAGCTGCTTACTTCCTTTTGGGAATTTCTTTCCCTCTGGGAAGAGAAGGAGCCGATGACACCTGACTATGGTTTACATTTCAGCTCCCTACATAGGTCTAATGTGGGCACAGAATGACAGAGAATCCAACTATGGCTCAGACGGGACTTGCAGTGTGTGTGAAACACAAGACACCGACCATGAGCAGCTTCAAACCTCCTTGGACTAGAGGAACATCTATTATGTGGGGAAAAAAAAACAAAACAAAAGAACAAGAAAAACAAGCTTGGGCATTGAGATCTCTACCCTCAGCCACCTCCATCAAACCTGAATATAATGTAGTGGGCAAGGAGGAAAAGTCATGCCATGTTGTCCCATGAGAAAATCATTCTGTCCCATACCAGTTCAGCCAGCAAGGTGTTCATCTACCTCAGTATTCTCTAGGTTCTCACTTCAAGGCCTTCAGTGCTCGCTCTCTTATCTGAACTCAAGGCTACCTGATAGAAGCAATTTCACTCTTTCCTCTGGGCTTAGACAAAAACATTTCTGGCTCTCCAAAGCCAACCACTTTTTTTAGTCCAGAGATTAGCCTCCTTCCTAACTTTATTTCTCTAATATTATTGACAGCTATTTCTCAACTTTTAAACTCTTTGCACTGCTTCCCCCTCTCTAAAAGATAAATTACCCTTGATTGATCCTATTACATGTCCTGATAATTTTCTTAATCTCTCCTTCTTTGCCCAGCCACACTCTTGAAGCATCCATTTAGTGGCTTCCTCCAACTTCTAGGCACCCACTTCGCAACCTTGACATCTAGAAGACTGGCTTCTACAAATCTTCCAAGAGATCGTCAGGACCAGCTTCTTTCCCTGAGTGAATATTACTCTCAGTCCCCAAATTTCCTTGACATCTTTGAAGATTTTACTTCTTATAAGAAATGAAGGCTACACAGGCAGAACAGATGAGCAACTATCAGACTGAAAATTTAAGGATTCTATCTGTATGGTTCCAAACTTTCAAAATCTGAGAACTTCTAGTAAGTGAGTTCACCAATGATAACTGATAGAGGAGAGTGCTTTCGAGTTTACAGCACATGATCTGGAAGGGTCCAGTCCTGGCTCAGTGAAATTGAAATAACTGACAGAAATGATAAGTGAAGGCAGCCAGATCTCTGGGGAAGAGCACTGAGACCCTTATCCAGGCCTTGCGACATTGAAACCTGGGGAGAAACCTGGAGAGCAGCTGTGTTAGCAGCAACGTAGACTCGGCAGTGGAAGCCACAGGTGCAGACGATCTTGTGTGTGGAGGGGACTGGAGAAGCATAAGGAATAGCACAGAAGTGACCAGGTACCCAAGCAGATGTTGTACCAACTCCCTTGGGACTTAATCAACACTCCTGCAGCTCAGCTGACCCTCAAGCCTACCCTCACCTCAGTGATTCTCCACGTGTGCACCCTGGAGCGGCAGCATCAAGTTCCCAGGCCCCACCCCAGGTCCACAGGAACCCTGGACGGAGCCCAGCAATCTGTTTTAACAAGCCTTTCGGATGAATCTGAAGAGTAGAGAAGCAGGGGCCTGAAGGTGTAAAGACAAAATGGACCCATCTTATCATAAGAAATCTTGGGTATAACAAGTTTTTAATATAAATGGGTTCTGTAGATTAGACAACTGATAGAGGAAAAACTGGCCTCACTCAGGACACAGAATTACTATCTGTGGAGATGTAATGAGATAGTTATGGATACAGAGGTAGATGTTCT
>PVJO010026134.1:0-21585 GCA_004026905.1 Hystrix cristata
GATGAAAGGGGAAAAAATGGTAAAGTGTAGCTATACTTGTTGCAAATAGGGAGGGGTGGGTGAATGGAAGGGAGGGGAGGGGAAGGGGGGAAGAGGGGGGAAAACCAAGATGTATCATGTACAGGTACAAAATAACCATGTTGATTATGATCATTATGTATACAATGTACCAATACATGTTCTTGGTAAAAATAAAAAAAAGAAGATAAAATAAAAAAATAAAAATCACTACTAGCCTTTTATATGTTTATCACGACCTCATAAAATGAATGGAAAATCCAAAAATCAAAGTGTCTGTAACTTCATATAATTAAGTCAAAGATGTACATGATTAGACAAATTTTTAATCTTGGTCGCACATACACTGTGATTAACCTGTATACTGCCTTCCTTTGGGGAAAAAAAGGACAAAATTTAACAATACCATCGAAACTGCTTTAAAAAAGACATAATTAAAGGTCCTGAGATGTATTTCCTCCTCCTGAGCACACATCCTTTCCCTTAAAGCGTATAAGCCCCTATTTGACTCTGACACCTTCGACTTCCTTTGAACCAAGAGGCTACAGCAGTGCCTCGGTTCGCCAACTTGATTCTTTCCACTGTTTTGGTCACAAACTGAGTTGGCTGAGAACCAAATCAAATTCAGTGGTTAGGTTCAATATTGACCTTACGGGGCAATTTGATTCAGGTCTCATCCAGTTTGGTTTGCAATCAGAATCATGGAGAGAATCGAGGTTGTGAACTAAGGCACCATTTACACTTGTACTGAGTAGCAGAAAAATGAATCAAAACCATTCTTCCTAATAGCTTCCTCTCTTCTCACCTGGAAAGGATATATGGTCTCTTCCTAGGAATGGTGCCCTGGAGGCCTGACCCCTCCTGTGGGTTCAGAGAACACGTCTGGGGGAGTCACTGATAATCAACGCACCTCTCCGGGGAGGAAAGGCTGTAGGAGGGAGAGAACTGTTTGAACTTGTCCTGGGAGGGCTCAACTGATTAGATTACCTTCCACACACAACCGAAGCTCTTCAGGGTAGAGCAGGAGTCTCACAGTCTCCAGTAACTCTTCCTACTTAAACTCAGACGTTGCCCAGGGCATCCGGTGCACACCCCGTCTTAGGAGGTAACAAGAGGTGGGGCTGCAGCTCTGAAATTTAACAAAAATGATGGAACTAGCAGTAAGGATGGGGCGGAGGGAGTTATGGAGAGAAGGAAGCAGAGGGGGGAAGTAGAAGTAAAGGGTTAGATGAGGCGGGAGAGATGGGTTAAGAGAAAATATGACCAATTGAGCGAAACACAAACTGCAGACCCAACTATAGAGTCTGCTACTCCATCTGTGGCCTGGATGCCTGACAGCCTGTCAGGGACACGGACTCTCAGGCCCCACCCAGGTCTGCTGAATCTCAACCTGCGTTTCAGCAACAGGAGTCTGCATGCTGTGTGAAAAACTCTGCTAAGACAGACATGCGAGTCAGGGACCCAGGGTATTCCCAGGGGAAGAGTGGCTGTCCTCAGAAGACAGTGTGTAGAAAGCCACACCAGAGCCCCCAGAGCAGCATGCAGTGGAAGACGTCGCTGTCAAGGTCCACAAATGTCTTCATTTAGGCGGGTGTTTCACTTGGCACGGAGCAGGTGCACGTATTACTTAGTTGACGGGTGTGTTAACAGCACAGCACCACATGTTGGTGAGCGGAAGGCGATCCTGTGAATATTGCAAACACACATACACTTGCACTAATTGGCATCTGCTTGCTTGCTCATTGTGGTCTCTGGTAACATATTTGTTGATTATTTTTGTTAGTAAAATTATTGTTGTTCCTGACCTTTTACATGATTTAGACTTTTACCGCAAATTATGTCAATTCCCACACAATCCTGCTCACGCTCTGCGATCTGTAAAGAAAAAAACAGACCTTGCTTCAGTAACATGTTCTAACACTGATAATGTTCACTTCCTCCGGACACAGCCACAAGGCAGAAATGGGTTTCCCTCTTCCACGTGCTGCAGGATGGTGTCCGAATGGTCTGAGAAAAGCTGTCTGCAAAGAGACAACTAATTCTCTTTTTGGCAGCCATCCCTGAGTTGCAAGCTGGGACGCTGAAAGCCCAACTTAATAGAATGATAATAGTGAATATTTGTTTGAATTCCTTCTGTAAGTTGGGTAGCGTTCTCAAGTTTTAAATGAATTAGCTTTTTTAATCTTTAAATTGAATCTATGAATCAATACTGTTAGCCTAGTATGATGAGAAAAATGAGGGCTAAAATAACTTAGAAATTTCACCAACGTTATTCAGTATCAAAATTTAAATCCACACCCTGAGTTATATTGAAAAGAGTATAAATTTTAAAAAATAATAGTTATTGGAAAGCATTCAGGTGAATGTATTACCTCACACCAAACATATACTCTATACTCTACTACTAGATCTTGCATGCTAAATACAGCTTCGGTCCAGGGCCCAGCAGCCGCCTCTGGCTCCCATGCTGAGTTCTCCCCACTGCTCGCTCCTGTCAGCAGACCTGACATCTTCTGAGCCTCTGTGGGGGTGGCTGGGCATCTCTCCCTGGAAGAAGCCTTGCTGCTGGGGTGGTTCAGGGGCCTTACCCCCACTTCCTGTGCCCCAGGATCCGTGGCAGGTTTGCGGCCTGCACATCACCACCACCGATGAAACTTCAGGGCACAAGGTCGTCCTTTGCAACATAATCTCATGTTGTCCAACTAGATTAAAGAATGAACCCGTCTTTTCCAGGCACTACCTGTAACTTCTTGTCCCCCAGAGGACTTCAGGGCTGCCTTCATTTTGGAACACTTTTCTTCTTCCTACACACGCGTGCAGACTTAGGCTGAGCATTTCGTTTCGGCTTCTGGGGCCACTGTGAATTAGGGACCTTGGTTGCCTGGACCAAGCTGTTCTACTCATAGTTGTCCGATCTTACACGATCAGAGCTACTGACTGAGGCATGCTGGGATGCAGCTGGGGAGAAGAGACTCAGATGAAAGAAGTTCCTCTAGGGTAAGGGACAAGGTACTGACTGTAGGTTCGGTGTAGGTTCTGAGAGAAGTTTGTCACCCAGCTTCAGGCCCCATCTCAGTGCTCTTGTCCGCTCTGCAGGAAGAATGCAGAGGACTGTGAAACACGGGAACAGGTGTTGTTCTCAGCAGCAGCATTTTGGCCATGTATGCAGGGAGGTGTTGGTCTGATACTACAGCGGAGATAGGAGAAGCACAGGCCGAGGGTCCAGCTGCACCCTTTCCCCAAGGGTCAGCTTAGCGGATAAGCCACAGAAGAGTGTGGTCAAGAAGAGAGACTGCTTGCTGCTCAGTGGTGGAGAAGACTGGATGGTCCGCAGCTCTGTGAAGGGCAGGAGAAATAGATCCATTCCTCACTTCTAGAGAAAGGTCAAGCTCCCGTTGGTCCCAAACCCAGGTGGGTTTGAGGCCCCAGATGGAGTGGAATAGAGAAGCCAGGACCGAATACTTCCCCAACTCACACTCTCTCAATCTGTTTTCTTCCATGTACGCAACCTTCATTTCCCACTTGAAGCTTTGAAATTAAACCAGATCCTTCTGAAATAGCTCTGTACATCATCTAGCTTCTGCTTCTCATTCCCGTGTCCTTGTTTTGATGTTTTCCTAGGAAGCTTATGCCCTGCATGCAAGATTTATGTGTATTTATTTAAAAAATTTTTTTATAACTATACCATTGTCTTAGTTACTTTTCTTGTCGCTGAGACAAAATACCCGACACCCAAAGTTAAAGAAGGAAAGGTTTATTTGGCTCACAGTTTGTAGAGGTTTCAGTTTATAGTTGGCTGGCTCCAAGGCAGGGTGGCCTGGCAGACAGTCAGCAAAGCAAACAAGCAGCTTCTTCCTGCCCTTTATATCTTATCCAGGCTGCCGGTCCTTAGAGCGGGTAGCACTCTCACCCTTAATCCTAGCATCACGTCCTTGACCCCAGCAGAGCTATGCCAAATCGATCAGTGGACTAATCAGGAAATCACACACTCTAGATACAGCCACCTCTGAAAAAGGCTCACCCATGACCGCATGAGGCTTTGGGGGGACATTCAGGCACAAACCACAACAACCATCTTGCCAAACAGTTATGCTTTCTCACCAAGGTCCTCCCCATTTCTGCACATCTTCTTTAGGGTCCACCACTCCTCCTGGGTTACCCAGTTCCCCTCAGCCTTGGGCCTCCTGTTGGAGGTCACCATCTTCCTCTAATTCCTTCCTACAGTTCAATGCCACGGTAGCATCTCCACTAGTATTTTGCAAACAAACCCATCACCTTTACCTTAAGACTGCAGTGTCTTTATTTCTGTTTGTCTCATAACACATCTTCCTCTCTTTTCTACTTTTAAATTGAATATCAAATCAAACTGAACCTATTTGAATAAAACAGCTTGTATTGATGACTTTCCTATCTTTATTCCAGTTGCTATCTCTTGCTTAAAGTGTTGCAAAGCCTCCCAGTGAATTTCTTGCGTTAAGATTGTTCCTCATTCCTTTCTCTCATTAATCTTTCATAAAATAGCCTGATTGATAATTCTGGAACAAATCACTGATCATATCATTTTCTTGCTGAAGTGTGTAATGTTACTATTATCTGATTTTTAATAAATGACTGTCTATTCCTACTTACTCATTATGTGTCTGAAAACCTACGGTGAAATTGGATATAATCCTGGTAGTAGGTTCCAATATCACTTCTGGGATCAGCCCTCTTATCTTACACCCCCTTCCCACCACTATGCAGAAACTTGCGTGTATCAGGGAGAATAGTAGGTTTTTACATCAAGACCAAGTTTCCTATCTTTAGCTACCTCTGCGTGGTTAAGATAATCTGACTCCTGGAGTCAAAATACCGTTCCTTATTCAGCACCTAAGCATGCCTGGAAGTTCTTCTTTACAGATGGCTTTCCAAGACAAGTCTGGGCTGGAACAATAATACTGGATCAATGTAAGGAATCATCCTTAGCCTGTCTATCCAGAAACCTTCCAAGGTGTCTTACCAGGATTATTATTTTAATAAGACATCCAGAAATCTTCAGGGCCCCTTTCTCCCTCCCCAGAAATACTGTCATGGCAGTGTTTACCAGCCAATGTCACATTCTCACACTGCCTGGAATGACTCATGGAAGAAATAAGAAAAGTTACATAGCCACACTCCTGCTGGGAACTTATGGATACACCCAAGTCTACTAGTGCCGTATTTGACTGCTGATTGCATCAGTGATATGAGACTGAACACTTGGTGGAGGAGGAGATGCATTCCCCAAACTGAGGCTGGGGAGGCAGAGAGTGTGGTAGGGAAGATGGAGAGAAAAGAGCCTGTGATCTTTCCAGTCTTAACGTATGTAATTAAGACGCCCTTAAAGCTGGGCAGCTTGACAATTTAGGATGATCTCTTTACCTTGCCAACGAAAATGTTCTGCAATTTTCCCTTGCTCAAGTTGTTGACAAGTTATTAAAACAGGGCAAGGTGCCCTCATCTGACCTGCCTCAGCTCGAGTCTCCTATGGCCCTGGGTCCTTGTCTTTGCCAGGGGGAGGAGTGGCTTTTGAAGAGTGCACCAAGTTCACTGTCATGAAGTTGTAAGACACAAAGCATCACACAAGCTAGGCTCCTGCCTGGGTGCCTTGAGCAGGGCCCAGCACGGGCAGGTAGGAGGCGTGCCACACAGAAATGCAATGCTGCTCAGGGGGCTGCTCATGGAGGAGGCTGGAGAGGCACAGAAGAGAAGCAGGAGAGAGGCTCTATGCTTTCTGTATTTGGGTATCTTTACAGGGTCACCCTGGACCAGGAGTCACTCAGCTCCAGCAGGCTTGGCTGTGGTCCAGCCATCATCCAATCAGAGGCGAGCACACAGTTCTGGGCCCAGGAGCTCCACTGGGGAAGTGGGGAAGAAGGGCCAGCTGCCATTAGGTTGAGATCAGTGTGACCAACTCGTGAGCATAAATATGGCAGAAAGGATGGGAAAAAGAAACAATTAAAATAATTTTTTTCTCTAAATAAAACAAAGCTAAATGAGAACCGTATTTCAATTTTTTTTTCTGCTAGAACCAAGAACATGTAACAAAGCTTGCTCCAAAAGTCTGCGCCCAAACCTGTGGAGTCATATGAGTTAACTTCACAGGAACACAGATACACGAGGCATATATAACCAAAATGTTAAGTCTCATGGAGACTCACACAGACATTAACACTCATCAGGGGGCTGCACACCTGTGGAGTCTGCTGTGAAGGGAAAATATGGTGCTTGTTCAGAAAGCAGGAAGAAGCTTCTGGTAAGAGAATTACACCCAAATCATTTCATTTCTTCTGTCTCTCTTTTGACCTTTTACAGTATTACTAAATATCTTCCTAAGTAAAGAAAAGCTAAAAAGTGTTATGCCGTTAGCTTGAATTTTATGCACACATTTCTGCCAAGGCTCTCTGCCTTCCTCTTGCTCCTGAAGAGTCAGAAGCTTTGAAAGGCCCTGCTATAATTGCAGCTTTTCTCCAGGGCACTGTTTTCACTGTGAGGGCCCAGTACACAGCGGGAACCAACCCGGGAAAGAAAAGGTAGATCCTCTATGTTGCACTGGGACTCAAACGTCTCTCCCACCACAGCAGTCCTGTTACAAGCAAAGGCAAGAGCACAAGAAATACGATAGCGTGAGGATCCCACCGAGCAACAGGAAAGTCACATGAGAACTGAAGAAATTTAGAGAGGAAATGGAGAGTTACAGAGGTCCACATCTTTAGGAATATCATCCTCATTAAACTTTCCACAAGACGGTACGATAGTTAGGTGAGAGAATTTGAATCTGGCTGGAGTTTGGAAAGGTATAGATGGAAGGAAATGTCCAAAGTGGAGCCAAAGTGCCGATAGTTTAGGCCAGAGAGCTGGCCTGAGCCTGAATTCAAGACTCTCTCGTGCCCCAAGGCATTTTGATTTAAAACAATAACCAGAGTTATATTAATCAGAAGCTACCACTGGGTGATTCTCTGCTTGTATGTGTCATTTAGCTCCTGAACCCTCCTCAGAAAGACGAATTCTGCACTGTTAACTGACTCATTTTTACAGAAGAGGACATCACGTGAAATAACTTGCCCATGCCTCCCCGCTGAACATTTGGAGAGAAATAATTGGCACACTCAGAGCAAAGAAATTACAGAAAGAGAGGTGGCTAGCCATGCTGACACAGCGCAGGGTCTGCCGGGATGAGGCTGGAGACAGACAGCAATTCAACCCAGGCAGTTTCGAGATAATGTAGGTGGAAGAATTTAAAAGCAGCCCGGGAAAAGCAGTGGGACAGTGAAAGGAAAAGAAATAGCAGAGTAATACTCCACTGTGTAGAAAAACTACATCTTCTTTAGTCACTCCTTAGTTGTTGGCATTTAGGTTGCTCCCCAGACTTAGCTATTACAAATTGTGTTGCTGTAAACATGGTTGTGCATATATCACTGTGATATGATGATTTTAATTCTTCTGGGAAGATACCCAGCAGAGGAATAGCTGGGTCAAGTGGAACCTCTAGTTGTAGTTTTCTGAGGAATCTCCACACTGATTTCCACAGTGGTTGGACCAGTCTACATTCCCACCAACAGTGCAGGAGGGTTCCTTTTTCCCCGCAGCCCCGCCAGCACTTGTTATTGGTTGATTTCTTGATAATAGCTGTTGTTTCTGGAGCCAGATGGAATCTCAGCATTATTTTGATTTTCGTCTCCTAAATTACCAGTGATGTTGAGCAGTTTTTCATATATTTATTTGCCATTTTTATTTCTTCATCTGAGAAATGTCTATTCATTTCAGATGCGCATTTTTGGATAGGGTCTTTAAATTTGGGGAGTTTGATTTTTTTTTTTTTTGAGTTCTTTATATATTCTAGATGTTAGACCTTTGTCTGAAGGACAGCTGGGAGCAATTTTTTTCCACCCTGGGTTTTTGCCCTGCTCCATTGGTGATTTCTTCTGCCATGCAAAAGCCTTTTAATAGGATGTGGTCCCAAGCACTGATTCTTTGTATTATTTCCCATGTAGTCTGGGTTCAGAGTCATTCGTAGGTAAATGGATGCACCTTGAGAGCATACTCTTAAGTGAAATAAATCAGTCACTCATGAGTACATATCGAATTGTTTCTATAATATGAGAACTGTAAGTGGAAATAAGGACAAAGAGGTATGATAGATATCATGTAAAAGAAAGATAATATTCAAAAGGGAGGAGAACTAGAAAGGGAGGAGGGGGAAAGAAGGGAGGGAAAAAGAAGAGAAAGAAAATAGGGGAAAAATGGAAAAATGTAAGTAAACTTGCCATAAATAGGGAAGAGCAGGGTAGTGGAAGGGAGGAGTGGGGAAGAGGGGGAAACCAAGACATATCATGTACAGGTACAAATTAACAGTAATGAATATGATCATTATGTATACAATGTACCAATACATGTTCTTAGTAAAAAATTTTAAAAAAGAGGAAAATAGCAGAGTAAAAGATCTCCAGCTTGGACCAGAGGTGGCAACGTCATGGTCAGCTGGCCAAATTCTGCCTACAGACCTGTTTTGTTTGAAGAGTTGTTTATGCCAACGTCTAAACCAAGAAAGTTTGTATACACATTAAAAAATATGGATTACTTGTTATAAATAGAAAGATTTGACAAGATTAGTACCATTTCCTCAGGGCGGTCATTGGCTTGATCCTCTTTTGGTGGGTTCTTGTCTCTGAGTCCTAATGGGCACGGTTCCTTTCTTCTTATTATCTGTCTGTCTCTATTAGGGACATTTGAGTTATTGAAGCTTAGGTAGGTATATAAATATTTTTCTGAAAAGATTGTGAAAGTGCTCTGTAAATGCCTAGTAAATTAGAAAATAGTACATAATTACCCACATGGCATTATTAAATCGTATCAATTACTTACTCCCCATCACAGTTTATAAAAAGAAGGACAGAGCAGCCCTTCGGAGGGGGGAGGAGCTCATCTCAAAGCATCAGTCCTTGCTGTGAGTCTTGCGGATGTTTGTTCTTGCTTTAATGAAACAACAAATTTCCATCAACATCCCTTTATGGACCTCTCAAACTCTCTTAGGTACTAGATTAACAATGGTGACTTAAGTAGGTAAAGAAATTTATGGAGTATGCAGAATTAAATGTAAATAAATAAGATAAAACTGTACTCAAAACAATAAGATAATGTAAAAAATGAGTAATATGAAATTAAAAGTTAGATACTGTTAGAAAATGTAAATAGTCCTTCTGTCTCTGCAGGTACCAAATCTCTCAGATGCCATGTCCTTTCTATAAAACAGCCCCGTGTGTGCATATAGCCTGGCCGTGGCCTCCCCGCACCGGAAGTCACCTCTAGACTACTCATAACACCAAACACGGTGCAAGGGCCATGCAAATAGTGGTTCTGTGGCTCAGTGAACAATAAGCAGAAAAAGCCTGCACGTCTTCAGTACAGACGCAATAATCTTTTCATGTATTTTTGATCCTCATTTGATCGAATAGAGGGACTAGGGAGGGACAGACTTAGATAAGAGCTGTCAGGGTCCTTCAAGGAAGGAGGTGACAGCTCAGCTGAGGCGTGAGTGCCTGTGAGAAGGCAGTGGTGCTGTCACTCTGTACAGAGGAGGATGAGCAGCCGGGTTCTCAGGAGGCAGAAAGGTCCTTTGCGGGCTGGCGAGGGAGAGGGAAGCTGAGTGGCTGAAGGATGGGAGCTGGTGGAAGGCCCAGTGTAACTGCCCGTCCTTGGCAGGAGGGGACAGGAGAGGTGTGGACAGCATGACAAACACCACAACTGCACCTGCACGACTGATAGCTGGCAGAGGGTCAGGGAGGCCTGCTCGGGAACCTGACAACGTCCGCGACTGGCCCCCACCCCGGGTCCCCGCTCCCTGTGGCTCCCTCTGCCTGCTCCTCTGAACTGGCTGGCTGAGAGCTGGCTCCCTGCCTGTCTGTGACTTTGAGCCCTTGGAGAGAAAAGCTCTTGGTAAACAAGGCCTGGGATTATCTCGCTGCTTTGCAAGATCAAAGCACTTTGCAAACATGAACTAATTGGGCATAACATGCTTGGATTGTCTGTGGAGTAAGGACTCTCCATTTAAGCACTTCTTTCTTTTGAAAATGCCCGTCTGCTCTTTAAAGCTATGACTTCTCCATCCAGCTGGGTTGAGAGAGCCTTTGTGTGTCCCTTCTTCTCCACTGCTGGAGAACTTCGCTTCAGCCTTGGGATTGAGGTCATCTTGGTGAGGATGGTGCACTCGAGAGAATTAGATTCCTCCTGACAGTGTTGCCTTCGATCAGAGATCTCTGCTAATCAAACTGAGACAGCCCAGGGACGAGGGCCCTTCCCAGGCAGACTGCCGTTCTGTGTCGTGCTGTCGGATCTCAGGGTCATCCTGCTCTTTGTCAACCGTCTCACGCTTGTATTTTGTTACGAGAGAGACTGGGGAAGAGAAGGTGAGTAGATCCATCTTTAGAATCGCTTCTGGGGAAGTTGAAATGCAGGCTCTTGCCACCATCTCTAGAACAATTGAGTCAGTGTTCGGGGCATCTGTATTTTAATAAACTTCCTAGTTGCTCTCACACACATGTAATTGAGAACCCCTGCTGTGAAAATCAACTGAAAGTCACATTAATTCAATTCCATTCAGTACATATTTACAGTGCACTTACCAAGTACACGGCACTAAGCCATTTGCTGCTGAGGGAACCAAAAAAAGGTCTGACTTCAGCTTTGGAAATATATCCGATGACAGGACGCAGATAGGAGTAAGGAGGAGGGTGATCTTAAAGAGAAGACAGGGCACGATGAAGCTATTCAGAAGACAGTGATACTCCAGAGCTGGTGGGGATGATACCCCGGTTCTGAGGAGTGCAGATGGCAGCTTTTCCTGCTGGGCTTTGAGAGATGACGGTCTCAAAAGTCACAGCCTGTGAGTAATCAGAAATACGGACTCTGGAGTGGGAAAGTCCTAGACCCTGCTGGAGACTCTGCTCCGCATGCCGCGATCTTGCATGAATCTCCTATTATGTGGTATTGTCTATCTGCCTGCAGAGAATGTGCCTGGCAGGGTAATTTGAGGTCCTTTCCCTCAGCCTGGATCAGCCCGGCTTTATCTGCCTTGGTGGCCCAAGGGAAGGAGTCACGGTTCCCCAGACTGACTGGACGGGACGAGATTCCCCGCGCTGTCGGCAGTGAGCTCAGGGTGCTAGGCAGAGAGGTGATGTGAGGCCAGAGCCCCCCAGCCAGGCTCCCAGGCAGGTGTGGCCAGAAAAGCTGCTGGCACAGTGGTGTCCTGCCAGTTTTAGAGTTGTTTACTTCTTGTTAAATACTCACAGTGAGGATAAAAGGGCAGAGTTTGTTACTGATGAAGATAAACACCCTTCTTCACGTGGGAGGCCCATTAGTTCTCAGCAGCCACCAAAGAAGTAAGAGAGGTCAAAGCAGAGGAGAGGATGTTCTGAACGGGGCTTCTATCTTGGGTGTGGGGACCTTGGGCAGACAGGGCTCAGGTGGACAGAAAGAGGGTGCTGGGCGCTTGTTCTGCCCTGTTCTTCTCCCTCAAGTTCATTCCCACATGCATCGGGGTAATGCACGTTTTCCTCTGTTTTGTGAGAGAATGGGAACTCTTAAGGTATGACACAGGGGACTGCAAAGTAAGAATCAGACTAGAGGACCTTCAGGTGGTACTCTGGGCCTCTGGCAAGCGATGCTTGTCCCTTTAGATGAGCGATCCTCAGGATTTCATCTGCTCTGTGACGGCTGCTTCCTGGCCGGAGAGGAGGCCCAACCTTCTAAATTTCTCTAGGGAGGCGGCGTGGTCTTGCAACCTTTGGACAGTGGTCAAAGCTCCAGTGTTCAGGATTTAGAGTCCCTCGAGGACCACTGTGTACAGACAGATATTGGTCGATGGACTGGAAAGCTTGACCTACACTCTGACTCGTTTCTCTGTCCCAGCCGGCTTTGAGCCACCCACACTAGGTCATGAGTCTGGGATTCAGAAAGAGGTAGTCATGGCCTCTCTGGCAGCCTGAGCAGGCAGACTCCTCTTCATGCTCTAGGGCCCTTTCCTGAGTGACCCCTTAGCTGAGCCTGAGGTCTGGGGTTGGCCTGATGGAAAGGACCCTCAGTGTCACCACTCTGAGCCCAGACAGTGAGGCTTCTTTAGAAACTGTGTTGCCTACCTGGCACTTGTCACTTCTAGTGCGGAAAATTCCTGTCTTCATTCCACTCCAGTTACTAAGAAGGCTGGAGCTGGATGTGGGGTGCAGAGAAGGCAGGGCTGTGAAGTGGAGGGTCTTGGGGAGGCTTCCGGCAACAGTCAGCAGATTCAGGCTCTTTGGAGGACTCCAAAGGGCACTGAGGGATGGAACCACGCTGCACAGTGGCTCTTTTGGGATATGTTTGCATTTTTTGACTCTTCCAAAAAGTGAATCTCATGCAAATAAAAATAAAGCAATACAGAGAGCTACAAAGTAAAAGCAATGTTCCCTTCCTTCTCATCTCCCCTTACACACCCGGAAGTAATCACGCCAACAGTCGGCGGGTGGCAGACCAGGGTTTCCTACTGCACTCAAACACAGGTGGAGGGCTCTTAGCGCTGGTTTTAACATGTTTTAAAAGTGTAAAAAATGCTATCATTTTAGACGTGGTTTAAAATTTCTTTTTTCAATTAACAAAACATGTAGTAGATGTCCTTCCAATTAGTTCTTTCAGATATGCGAAGTTAAAATTCTCCTTCTGTGGCTCCTTAAACTTCCAAGCAATGTCTTGGAAGTGGTTTCATTTTCTGCCTGGTGCTGAAAGCAGCAACTTCACAGAGAGGAGCAAGGTGGCTCAGGTTGAGTTCAGTGACCCCTTGGGAGGCAGTTATTTGGGCTGGAATCCTTCAGCCATTGCTCTCCATCTGTGTAACTTTGGGCAAATTATTTATCCGTATCTTCCCTCAAGTTTAGAATCTGCAAATGCAAGTTGGTAATAATGGCAGCTGAGGTTGTAGTTGGGACAAAGGACTTTGACACCTGTGCACAGCATAATACCTGGCACGTGAGAAGTGTTCTGTGAAGCTCACTTCTGTTCTCCACATCTTTACGCAGTGTGACAGCTTTCTTGTCTGATGCATCCCTACGAAGTAGTTGCAGTGGGCACGGGTGGTTCCGAGGAGCTTCCCACTGGCGTCAGCAGCTGCTGCTTGTAGTCATTCCCGGGGTTACACTGCATTGCACACTTGATGCACAGTGTCATCTTGTCCTGATCCCCAAAGCTGTGCCCTTTGAATTCCAACCAAGTACGCCCCTTGCCCACACCAGGAGTTAGCAGTCATTTAGGATGTTACCAGTGTGCTATAACACATGTTGGGAGGTTGGACCAAGAAGTAGAATTCTAAGAACTCTAGGTACTGAAAATCATGAGAAAGGGTCAGGCAGACATGGAGATAAGAATCTGTGTCCTTTGTATTGAGAACAGGGAAGAACAGGGTCTTCAGTGTTGAGGCAGCTCATTGCTGTCACTACACTTTCTTCTTCAGGTGGTGTTTTCTAGTGCAACACTTCTCTTTCCTGGTGATTACTGGTCTGCTGTGTGCACCTTGTGATTGGCTCGGGATGATTTTATTAGCAGGCGTGTATCAGATCCAACAGGCAGAGGATGTAGCACTAGAGCTGCCTCAGACAGGAGCAACGCATCGTGGCCTCTTTCTCCAAAGAGCAGATCACTCCACAGGCACTCTGTGCCTGGTTATGTGAGTCCCTCATTGCTGCTTCTACGCACGTAATGTCTTACTTTTGCTTTGTTAAGTGGTAGTTGGGGCTGGGGATTTAGCTTGGTGTTTAGAGTGCTTGCCTTGCAAGCACAAGGCCCTGAGTTCAAACCCTGGCACCAAAAGAAAAAAAAAGTGGTAGTTAAAGTGGAGGAAGAAAGAAAGAACTACCTCTCCTGACACCCTCCTTGCCCAGTACACACTGGGCTCACAGTCCCAGCACCACGAGAGAGCAGCATGCTGTGTCTGAGTGGCTTGTGGCATCTGGCATCTCCCAGGAGCAGAGGTGCACCTGCTGAGATCCGGGTACCGTGTACCAAGTAGATGCCATCTTTTGCCAACCATGTCATCCTCCGTCTCATAGAAAAGTGGCAATTTTATTCTGGAGAATGTAGAGCCCTAAGTAACAAATGAAAAATTTCCAATCTGTGGTTCAGAGCAATATAACTAGATCTCATCAGTTGCAACAGTCATGATAGGAAAAAAAGAAAAAGCTTTTGGACATCTAATCAAATGAAGAGATATATTTTGCTGCATACATCAACAATTCACCTAACCTACTGTTAAAGGTTGGATTTGATCTATCAGAATATACACATATTTGCAAAGAGGATGTCATTTGATCTGTGAGTGATCTCATCCAGTGAAGGGGAGATCTTACAGTTACACCCAGTTAGCGTAGTCACTCTGCAGCTTAGATTATCAATTAAGTCTTGGAAAAACTAGTTGAATAAAAAATATGCCCTGTGTGTTCACACCAATAACATCTGTATAAGACATGAGGCATGAAATGAGGACGGCTCCATTTCACACTTTCCAGAACACAAAAGGGAATTGTCCTTTTTGCTCCCATATTTTTCCCAAGTTAATAATAATTGGATTCAATGTCTGTGAAAAGTCGTTGACTAATGTGCAAGTATATGAAGATTGTTCCTGTTTTTATAATACAAGTTCAATAGGAAGAGAAAAGAAAAGACATCATTTAAAATGACAGGAATGCTGTGAGTTAGGAGACCTTTTTTCTTTGGGGAAGGCGCAAAAGGATGTTTTATTAATATGACTGAATAACTCAAACCCAGATTTTGTGCGCAAACACACAGAGATTCCCATTTTAAGGAAAAGTTTGAGGAATCTATAGCACAAGACACTCAGGTACCTCTCTTTTCCCACCAGGTTGTATCTCTTTTTCATCCAATGTTTCCTTTGAAGTCAACGGTGGCCCAACACAAATAAGAAACAGAGCGCCGGGGATAAGAATCTAGACCGAGATGAACAGCAGTTTCTGCCTCAGCCTTACTGTCGGGCAGATCTAAAAAGCAAAAACTCCCCCAAGATCTACCAAAACTCAGTAACAAAAAAGCAGACAATGGGACTGGAGCAGGGATCTGCGATGGCACACGGCGTTCAACACTGACGAGCAGAGCCTCTCTTCCGTTTGAAAATTCTACCTTTCTCTGATTTGGCGTCACTAAGCACCTAGGAAACGGAGACAAGATTCCTTTCCAGTTTGAACATGCAAGATTCTAAGCACTCCTGGGAGGAGTGTGTATTTCTCACAGGCACATCAAGAGCGCCTGAAATACAGAGTTTCACAGACATATGAACTCTCCGACTTCCCAAGAAGTAGCTAAAAGAAATATTCAAATAAATCTAGCTAATTTCTTTGTCTCGCAAGGGCATCTGGAAAGCAAATGAAGTCAAAACAAAACATTCTTATTCCTCCACCCTTACCTGCATGCAATTATAACCTGTTGCACCAGGAATTTATGTGTAACTACATGTCATGTGTTGACACTGAGCTTCTAATCTACAGAGAGCTAAAGCTTGGAGAATGGAAATATATTTCCTGATGTAACTCCCACCCGTTGACTCAATTCTGGGAAAAGATTCAGTGATTCCCTAGAGGGTCCAGGCACAGGCCTGAATTCTGAGGATGAGAAATGCACGAGGTATATCACTTGTAACGAAGGTCCCGCAGGAGAAACAGAGCTTCCAACAATCCCAGCACCTGAGACAGCCGATACAGTACTCATGGGCTATTTTACAAAAAAGACCGGCGCTCCTTCGAAGAATGTTTTCTCTTCCCTTTCTGGACGTAGTCCCCACTTTTCATGGTTTTGACTGGCCTTAAAGATCTGTATATTTATGCCAGTTGAGAAATCCTTTCATACATGCTAATCAAACTTTACTTGCAAATCAAATCACTTTAAGAACAGACTTTGCTACCACTGCAAGCTAATTATTTTAACATTCCTGGACTCCTGGTTAAGTCTTTGGCACGTAATGCAATCCACATGCCATGTTTGACCAAGTTTGCTATTTGAGCTGTGTTAGCCACGAATATGAAACAAAAAATGTATTTCCGGGGATGAGTCAACAGTAAAGTCTTTTTCCCAAGAAAAAGGTACTTGTAGGTATTTATTTCACCCAAAAGTTCTGACTTCTGGTTAAACCCCAGAAAAGAACGGTAACAGGAAATATCTTCCCCTTCCTCCTTGCCGGCCTCTGCTTTTTGTCCCCGTCAGTGGCCTTCAAGTGGCAGTGTCCTGGGTGTGGCCAAGAGCAGGTTGAACATGTCTCCTGAGCCACTTGGTGATTGCTAAGCTGGATAAATGTGACAACACTAGCTGCATTATGCTGAGTATTTGTGGAAGCAAGGGAATGGCATATGAAACGAATGCCTCATAGCGTTTCTGCTTAAAGCATTGCAAATATAATCTTTTATAACATTTTACATTTTTCTTCTGAAAACTATATATTACATTGCTGCATTTGGCAAGCATTCGAGGAGGACTTGCTGTGGCCCAACAAGTAACTGGGAAGAGACCAGGTGGCTTGTGTCTGAGAAGAACGCCTGACCTTGGCTCTAGGCTCAGTAGCTTGGGGACTGGAGCAGGTGAAGCCAGTATACTTGCTGAGATTATTTTATGTTTTAGGGGGATTTCTTTTTTTTTTTTTTCCTTTGTTTTCTCTGGCCACTCTTGTCACAGTTTAATTGGCAAAGTTGAGAAATTTTCCTACCCTCAAGGGACTTCAACAGCCTAAAAACACATTCATGCATCCACGCTTTTATTCATTCATCTGCAAATGTTGAGTGTTGGTCCACCATGAAACAATGGGATAAGGAATCTTAAAAGGTTAGTGCTACGCAAGAAGAAGACATGCTGCCTTTCAGGAAGAATGTATAATCCAGTTCAACATTCAGCACAAATAAGCGGAGAACAAATATTCATGAAGGTTAGAGAATTTAGAATTAAGGAAAATTTTATGTGGAGCAGGTTAATCTTTTATTGTTGGTCTTTCTGAATAGTAACGAGACAGGAAAGACAGGCCTGATACCACCCAAGAGGTTTAGTACTTTTAAAAATTTAGTTTCTCTTTCTTCCATCCTTGATGGCCATGGCTTCCCCAAGGGCCTCACAGCTGGCCATGGCCACATCAGATGCCCTGGGAGATGTCGATGGAGGCCCCCGTGTGCAGTCAATGGAAGAGTTCCAGAGAGCAGCCAGCGCCACAGGAACTAACAGCACTGAGCACTGATCGTCACCGACATTCAAAGCCAAGGCCTTTCACAGTAAGTACAAGAGCTGTACTCTGTCTAGTTTTGACTTCTGTCCAAATTGGGCAAAATAAATTCCAGCTGATCGGTGGCAAAAGCATTACCTTTCCAGTAAGAGAAGCTTCAATGTCCAGACTTCTCATGTCCGATAGCAGTAGCAAGGTCCTGGATTTGGGTGCATAAAAATTAGCTGTAAGTACGTTGGTAAATTTTGGGTATTACCACAGATATTCTTTCAAATGAGTTACTAATCATCTTTATTTTTCTTTTCTTTGTGTGCTTTGTGAATACGCTGTTTTTAAATCTGCTTTCCTTGGTCTTTAGATTTCTCATTCATAAAAACAAAACATTCATACTTAACACACATGTTGATAACTGTCAACTTCTGTACCTAAACAAAGGGTTACGGGAAGGGGGCCTCAGTGCTCCTGTGTACGTTGTTAATACCATTTAGCTACGTTTTTGTAGAGTTTATTCTTGTTGTGTTGCATTAAGGCAAGTTTTCATTGATTGTTCTCCATGGCTTTTTTTTTTTTTTTTTTTTTGGTGGTGCCGGGGATTGAACTCAGGGCCTTGTGCTTGCAAGGCAAGCGCTCTAATCACTGAGCTAAATCCCCAGCCCTCCATGGCTTTTTTGACAAAGACAAAATAAGAAAATACTGAGCCATGGAAAGACAACTCTTCTGAACCTATAGGCTGATCTTATCCTCAAGTCTCTGCAGATATAATAAATGAAATTATGCCCTTAATGTTAAATCGCTAGTTCCCTCAGTTTATACAGACTGATAGCATCTTGCATACACAGTGTGCTTTCTCTACATATAGGAAAATGTGAACAGGAGCCTGCGAATACTATTCTCAACTCATGTCTATGCTTAATGGACATTAAAATGATGGTGACTGCATGTATTGTACACATGTTCATTACCACACTGTTAATATCAAATCAGTATTAATTAGTTCATTTGTAATCTTTTGATTTGACTTCCCAAATAGCCATATATTTATATCTGAATTTTTTTTCTAGGAAAATGTTCAGTATTCTAAAAGTCTCGGATAGCAAGAGTGCCAGATAGAAATTTCTAGAGGACCAAATATGACCAAGTGGCATCTATGATTCAATTATAAACAGTTAGCCTACCATCTGAAAATGTTTGTTTTTTAGAATAGATTTTTAAAGCTGCACCTGAGGGTGTTCATCTTAGGATCATAGGTATAGATGTACATGAGTATAGAGCTGTCCCTTATGAAGGTAATTTTGGTACAGCCATGCCAATTAAACTGACTTTAAACAAGGATTTTTAGAAAAGTATCCTGTTACGTATCAGGATGGACTGAATTACAGATTCTTCACCATTTTCTCGCTCATCCTGATGGAGTTTTTTTAACCTTGCTTTCTGTCTTCCAACTGTATTCATGTTGCTTTCTCTTTGCCAGGTTTAGTAAATTTGAACACGAAAGTTTTTTTCTGACAGCCAGTGAATTACACTTGTCCTGCTGAAGAAACGAAGCTGTGTTCATCCATCCTCAGGCTTTCACGTGTTCTTCATTTGTCATTTATCATTTCTCCACTCACTCCACGCACGCATAATGAGGTATTTATATTCCCCAGCATTGTGCTAAACATTGAGTTTATGAAGATTAACAAGACATTGTTGGACTTACGATATTTTAAAGGTTACCATTCTTGGAATTTTTAAAAATCTATTTAATATTTTGGCATTTTTGATTG
The DNA here is from genome assembly GCA_004026905.1 of Hystrix cristata. Lineage (NCBI taxonomy): Eukaryota > Metazoa > Chordata > Mammalia > Rodentia > Hystricidae > Hystrix > Hystrix cristata. The sequence goes on from PVJO010026134.1 coordinate 19,036, forward strand.
GTTATTCACTTTTTCTATTTAGTAGTTTTTGCTGTATTATGGTATTTGTGTATATAATTTAGAACATTATACATTGTTATGCATTGTGTTGATGTATTTTTGTGACTGATTTAAGAGTTGAATTTATAAAGTAGTAAATGTCTCCAAAGGGTGAATTGATGACGACTGGCTGACAGTGACTGAGCCATGAATATAAATGATCTCACTTAATCTAGATACCCTAAAGTAGATGCTAATGTTACCCTTATCATCATCCTTATCATCCCTCTTTACAGATGAGAGGCTTACGTAGCCAATGAGTGTTTGAGCTTGAACTCAATCCTGACCTGCCAGACCCTAGAGCCATCTCCTGGGCTCCATCCCCAGGTTTCAGAGTGGACTCCATTAGGGCCTCCAATATATTGAGGAAATGTGTTTTTCCTTAACTTCGTCCAGTGTCAGGAAGAATAAATTATTCAGTCACTTAAGACTATTAAATGTTTCAATGAAACTAGTGCAAAGAACATGTAGTCTAAAAATCCTAAGTTGTAGTCATTCATCTGCCTCAAATGCCATAAAAAAAAAAATCTATACCAATTGGGAAGCAAGTAGAATCTCATTTGGCTTGCTAGCTAGAATCCTGTGAGAATGGGAGGTATCTTTTGATAAGCCCCCACCCAAGGAAGAAATAAAAACAATATTTGTCATACCAAAAGAAGATTAAAGAATTACTGTAGAAAACTCATCTAGAAGTGGGTTCATATAAATACTGTACAAATTGCTATGAGAGGTAGACGCACGATGAGATGCTGGGGTTACAAAACTCTTTGCTCCACTCCTGTATTTACTGCCTGTTGGTCACATAAACTTAAAGTTGAACACGGTCTGTATGCTAATGTCTGTATCCTATTAATATAGCAGAACAATAATAAACCTTACCTTATAGGCTGTTGGAAAAATAAAATGAAATATGTGTAGAACAGCCAGGATAGGGCTTGCACAGCTTAAACACCCAATAATGATGTTTTTCAGTCACAGCTGTTAGCATTGTTGGGCACAGGGCTGCATTTTTTGTCTTGCCTCATCAGAAAGCACAGTCTTTGCCCTGTGTGAGCAGCCGCTACCTTCCCACCTCGCGTCACCATCGTCTTGGGCCTCTCACAGTGCTTCAAAGGCACCAGGGTTGTTCCCTCTCTAGTTCTGAGCACAAGCCCAACTTCTCCAACTTCCGTCTCTCGTCCAGCCTCTGCTCATAGAAACTTCAGTGCAATCGTGGCTTCCTCAGAGCCATCCTCCCTGCCTCTCTACATCGCAGCTTTGGGCTCTCTTGGGGCTTCCTGCAGAGCTCTTCGGATGTCCATCATTTCTCCAAGGTGCTATCACACCCCAACTTCATGTCTGCCTAGCCAATGCCACCAGAAAGAAGCCTGATTCACGAGCACAAGAATGATATGCATCCCAGGCACTGAATGCAGTCTTATTTTTGGAAAAAGAGACGAATAAATGACATGCAGTATTTTGAAACTGTTTAGCTAAGACATAGATCTCCATTTCTCAACGCTGAACGTCACTGGGTTCTGACTTTCAGACCACTTGGCTCTTGTTTCATCATCTTAAGCACATCTTAGAACCAGAAAATCCACCATGAATTTGTTTTCCATTAACCAGTTATTAATTGCAAGTAAAAACATGTCTCAGAGGACACCAAGTTAGAAAAATAAAGTGCGTCAGGGAGATGCACAGCATCTTTATTGTTGTGCTTCAGGGCCTCCCAGACAGTCTCAAATGGCTTCCTGTCCAGGACAGAACCTCTGCCACATGACCCACAGTACAAAACCCGACAGTCATCTCCACGCCATATACGAGCTCATTCCTTCACTCTCTATGTCAAAATCAATTAGGTAAAATTAGACGATGTTAAATGTCAAAAAGAAGGCAAACAAGAATTGAACACAGATTTTTCCCTGAGATGAGGGGCTCTCTCAGTTAGCTGTTAAAACAGAAAAAACAAGTCAGGTCTTCAGAAGTTAGGAAGATTATCACGGCCAAATCCACACTGTGCTGCAGAGATCTTGCCCAACACATAGAAACTATGATAACTGTGGGAGATCACGAGGGGAAACCCATTCATCAGCCCACCATAGAGAAATTGTGCCTGAAAAACAGAAGACATGCATGGAAAAGAAATCTTTTAAAAAACAGACACAAGGATAGCCAGAAGTTCCAATTTCAGCTATTTTTTAAAAATTTTTTTTATTATTTTTACCAAGAACATGCATTGGTACATTGTATACATAATGATCATAATCAACATGGTTATTTTGTACCTGTACATGATACATCTTGGTTTTCTCCCCACTTCCCCCTTCCCCTCCCCTCCCTTCCATTCACCCACCCCTCCTTATTTGCAACAAGTGTAGCTACACTTTACCATTTTTTCCCCTTTCATCTTACTTTTCTTTTAACCTTCTTCTTTATCCCCCTTTTCCCTATCTAGTTCTCTCTTTTGAATACTATCTCTCTTTTTTCTTTTTTAAACAAAATATCTATTCTACCCCTTTGTCCTTATTT
>PVJO010026135.1:0-21587 GCA_004026905.1 Hystrix cristata
ATCAGGTTTGGTAAGCCCCGCTGACATCAGACATTCACGAAAGAAGTCGAGTAGATCAGCAGATCCCTAGAAGTAAAAGGTGGACAGGGGCAGGGGAGAAACGGAGGGGTCGGGAGGCAGAGGGAGGGCAAGGGAAACACAGCGAGAGACTTTATTATGGTTTCCATGGGAAGGAACGGGTGAGATGGGATAAGCAGGTGTATCAGTTAGCTTTTCATTACTGGGACAAAATGCCCACTACACACAACCTAAAGAAGGAAATTCTAGAGTTTTTAGTCTGCAGCTAGCTGGCTCCAAGGCAGAAACATCATGGCAGAGGGGCATGGCGGAGAATGGGCTGCTTGACTCATGGCCTCCAGGAAACAGAGCAGCAGGACCCCTGGAGAAGAAGGGGCCAGGGACCAGGTATAGTCTCCAAGGTCACGCCCCCGTGACCCACCCAGACACAATCAGAAGTGCCGTTCACTAATCTCCTAGGTGTCTCCCAAGCCAATCACATGGACAATCAAAAGTAATCATTGCCACAGGCTTAGGGCTGGCTAACTGGCATAATTTCAGTGGGCTCTGGGGCACAGAGGGTGTCCCTAGTTTTCTGGTGCCGGGACCTAGGGTGACCAGGGCAGGTGGGCAGAGGCTGAGAGTGGGAGACTGGACACAGGAAGTAGCTGGAAGCGGGGTCTCGTGGCTGTTTCTGTTCTCTTCCCTGCTGAGTTGTTGTCCATCTCCAGGAACTGGCAGCCCCAGGAGGCCAGCAGGGCCCCAGGGGACAGAAAGCAAGACATGGTCATTGCACAGACCACGTCTGGGGCTCGAGCTGCCCTCTTGGCTGCCCGCAGTCACCACAGGGACTCAGATTCTGGAAAACCCAAGAGGGACCCTTCGCTTGCGGGGAGAAAGCAACACTTGGCTTCAGCTATGAATAGAAAGAATGTTCCTATTGTGTGACTTGAGACACTCCCGTGGCATGAGCACATTAATCCTCATCAGCCCACAGACAGAGGGGAAAAGGGGGTGCAGAGAGGCACTTAAATCACAGAGCTGATGAGAAGGAAAAGGCGCCTATGCCCGAAAACCCCAGAATTATTTCATTTTCTCATAGATTCTCTTTCAATTCGAGTTTGATGTTGTCGCGGGGGTATCCTTGATTAAAACAACAAAAACACTGTTTTCAAAAATGTAGCTGGCTGGTACTCATGTTGTTTTAATTTTCTGGGACCGGATTGTCCAGCCCTCGTGGATTTGATCCCAGACAGGCTACTTTGACTTATTCAGAGACTGTTTTCAGCCACAAATGGTACCCTGTGTCCTGGCCAAATATGTTGCAATCTTCGCTAAAGGTCCCAACAGTAGTTGTATGGGAATCCCAAACTCACAGTCCAGAGCCCACCTTTACACCCTCCTCACGTGCCCTCCGTCTGCCAGCGGCCTCCAGACAAACCACCCAGAACAGAGACCACAGAGCCTCACAGTAAAACAGGACAAGTTACAAGTCCATGAGAGGTCCTCCAGAATTGCTTGAGTGAGTGAACAATTGGATGGGTGTGTATGTGGGTGGGTGGATGGGTGGATGGATGTAGTAGTGGATGAGTGCATGAATGGCTGGATGGATGGCTGGTTGGCTGGTTGGCTGGTTGGCTGGTTGGTTGGCTGGTTGGCTGGCTAGCTGGCTGGATGGCTGGACGGATGGATAGCCAGGTAGTGAGATGAATAAGTGGATGAGCGGGTGGGCGGCTGGCTCCCTAGAGAGTTGGTCTTATTGATAATAAGCCTTTTGCATTTCAGAACGAGCTTCAGGACCAAGACACGGTATAGCAGAGGGATGAATGCTCTGGGGACAAACAGATCTGAGCCTCTAAAATAAAGCAGCATCTAGTGTATAGAGGTGTTCAAGGGAGAGGTAAGGCATGTGCCACGCACAGCACCTGGCGGGGGAGATGCTGGTAACTCGTCATGGACAAGGCTGGAGTTTGTTGTGAGCTAAAGGATTCTAACACAATAGCCTTCTGCTGAAAGTGTGTCCAGCCCAGCCCTATGCCCCGCCCAACTGACATCAGTGCAAACACTTATCATCAGAAATTCAGACCTCCATGTATCATAAAAACAAATACAAATAGTGATCAAATAATTGCAAATTATTTACATTGAGCACATCAGAAAATGAAGCTATCAGAGTTTTTTCTGGATTAATAGTTTTTACAATGAACCTACACAATTAATTAGAAATACTAATCAAATAGATGCAAATTTAAACGAACGTGTCAAATTAGCAAAGTTTAAAAGAATTAATTAAATTAGCTTGGCAAAAGTGTTCAGAAAGGCGACATCCTACTATAGTGCTTATGGGAGGGACTATTCATCGGCACAACTTTTCTGCATACCAGTTTGGCAATTTATGCCAAGAGTCTCAACTAAACCACAGCTTTTCACTCATTCATTCTTCTAAAATATTCCCCTCAAGAAATAGTCAAGGATGTAATCAAATGGTTAGGTACTAGGAAATTTATTGTAGTGCTATTTATATTAGCAAAAACATGAGAAATAGCCTCTCTAAATTCAACTGAGGTGTGATCAAGACAACATCTACCCATCCCCATCCACTTAATCACTCATTCATTCTCTCACTCACTCATTCATTCAGCATATAGTTATTGAATATCTACCATATATTTGGCCCTGAGATTAATTTCCAATTCATTGATCAGATATTTGTGATGCAGCTAGCTAATAAATCATTAACCAACCAATAAAATGGATTTTTCTCAAAATATTACGTGATGTAGAAAAATGCTCAAACTGTAATGTTAAGGAAAAAAACATAAAACTGCATGTACAAAATTACCCTAATTTTTAAAATGTATACATGCACACACCTGCATAGAGGGAGAAACACATCAAAATGCTAACCATGATGAGAATTTCAGTGATTTTTAATTTCTTCCTCTATTTTTCTACCTTTATAAACATTTTTAACACAGCTTCTCAAGAAAAACAAAGCTATCAGAGTTGTTTCTAGAGTGCTGAAGTTTTTTTTTTTACAACAAACATATATAATTAATTAGAAAAGAATAAAACTTTCATTTTTAAAAAGTAAAACTAAAAAACTCAATTAGGCTTTTGGATTTGTTCATTCATTCTTTTATTCAATATACTAGGTGTGGTCAAAAATACAGTGAATGTTTAAATGTTAAAATATTTATTGCAGTAGAAGACACATTGCCATGAATCTCCCCCAAAAATATTCCTGCTGGCTTCAGACACACTCATCCCGTTGTTCTTGCCGCTTTTCTGGAAGTCTTCTTTCACGAGTGTCTTTAGTTGCGCTCACATGCTTCCTTCCAGGTCTTGAATTGATCCAAAAAGTTTACTTTTCACGGCCCTTTTGATTTAGGAAAGAACCAGAAGTTGCTTGGCGCCAGCCCTGGTGAAGAAGGTCGATGGAGACACATCGCAACGTTTTGAGGAAAGTGTCTTTCCTTGGGGTGCCACTTGCCAGCCGCATCCACTGTTTTTCCAATGACGCCGGTAGAAACACAAAAAGGACTTCCTGAACTGCTTCAGCAAGAAGAACGGGATGAGTGTGTTCGAGGCACGGAGGGGCATTTCCAGGGGGATCGATGGCAGCGTGTCTTCTGCTCTACTAATTTTTTAACATCTAAACATACACCGCAGATTTTGATCACACACGGAACATTTACTAAGAGCTACTGTGCACCAGGCATTGCGCTGGAGAGGACCAAGATGCAGGCTGTAATCCCCAGACGCTCCTCCCTGGCAGTGATGATGGCACGGTGCCCTGTCTCCCAGACCGTCACTGACAGGAAGGCATTTCCGCACGGCCTTACGGAGGAAAGAGGACCACAGTGGAGTCCTTGAGTCATAGCACTAGACAAAGCCTTGAAGGAAGGCAGACACGTGAGGACGCTGGACAAAGGCGAGGACTTGGTGTCACCGCAGAACAGTGACGGGGTGAATAGTGATGGGGCACCAGGGCTTCCCGAAGTGACAATTCTGCGGACCTTGGGAATTGCCAAGGCTGAAGAACCAGATGTAGCCCACAGACCTGATTTGTTTGACTTGCATTGTTTCACATCTTGAACTATTTCTCATAAAACTCAGATTCCCGACTTCTTAAACGTCTAGCAAAGCTGGCCCAATGCCTTCCGGCCACCACTCGGAGGCTGCCCCGGGCGCCAACCTCCCCTCGGCGATCCCTCACCCGGCCCCTGGTCCCTGTGGGCATCGGAGTTCGCGATTCCTCCTCTCCCCAACCCACTGCCCTTCCAGGGACGAGGAAACTGAGACCCACGGAGATTCGTGGCTCCTGTAGTGTCAGCCCGCAGAGGTGTGGCAGCCAGCACCCCGCCGGGATCCAGGTTCTCAGCCGCTTCTTCCCTCACATGGTCCCAACTAAGCGCCCGAGTTTGGTTCTCCATGTGAGGACGAAATACAATTCTAAACATCTTTCTGGTTGACTGGTGACAGTCGCGCGTTGTTTAACAACAAGGACCCACTCTGAGAAGGGCGTCGTTAGGCAACTTCGTAGCTGGAGCAACATCACAGACGTCTTCCCGAAAACCTAGGTGCCACAGGCCCATCCCTGGACGTGGCCTCTGGAGACAATGAAGAGACCCAGCCAACACGAGATGGAGGGGGCTGCTGCGGGCCTCACACAGCAGAAGTTTGCGGTAAACTTTTTGTTTATACAGGTAGGAGGAGTCTACTCTAAAGTGATGGTTACGAGTATAGTACAGTCAACACATAAACCAGCAACCAAGTCATCTACGGTCGCGATCGGGTGTGGTGTACTGTATAACTCTACATGCCATGCTTTTTCTTTTTCCTTTTTGGTACCGGGGATTGAAGCCAGGGCCTTCGCCCTGAGCTACGTCTCCAGCCCTTTTTTTATTTTTCATTTTGCTCAGGCCGGGCTTGAACTCGGGATCCTCCTGCCTCGGCCTTTCAGAGCGCGGCGATTACGGGTGCGCAGCACGCGCCTGGTGGTGTGCTGTGCGTCCACACCAGCTTCACTCCAGGGCCTCGAGTCCCGCATTGCACCACCCGTTCAGAGCTGTGATGTCGCCGGGCGACAGAAGCGTCCGACTGCTAACTCACTTAAGGCCCACCAGGGTCTACGCCGCCCGCCGCTGAGGCGAAGCGGCACCGCAGCGTGAGCGGAGAAGGCTTCTTCCCCGAGTGCCGCCGCCGCCTGCGCTGGGCGTGCCGGGCGACGGCCGGTGGCTCTCGGGGACGCGGCCGCGCAGGCGCAAAGGGCGCCCGCTCGCATGCTGCGCTGGTCCGCCCGGGTCTGCCACGCAGCTCCGTCCCTCGCGCCCCGCGGGCCGCGCCGGACTCTCGGGCTGCCGGGAAGAGGGCGGCGCGGCCCGCGGCAAACAGGAAATCGGAATTGAGAGATGACCCCGCTCGGAGGCGGCTGTTTTGGAACAAACTGTTCTTCTTGCAAACCTTGTTTTCCACTAGTTCTCCTCCTGGACGCCCCCCGTCCGGCCACACCGCGGCCGCAGCGCCACCTGCTGGCCGCAGCGCGCGGGACACGTACCGCCGCTCTGCAGCCCGGTGAGCCCGGGACGGGCCCCGGGACAGCCAGGGCGGGAGGGCAGCCGGAGAGCCCCGCCGTCCACGCCGGGGCGCCCTCCCCGCGAGCCTGCCCGCCCGGGCCGCTGGTGCCCGGGTCGGAAGTGGGGAGGGCGTGGCGCAGGCGCTCGGTCAGCTTGCCCCCCTTTCTCTCCCCTGTGAGCGCTGCCCCTGGAGAAGGAACTGCCCAGAAAGTCTTGGAGTGAGGCCGGACCTCAGAAAAATGACATACTCACCTTCATACAAAAGCGCGAACCCCGCGCATGATGATGCACGCCTGTAATCCTAGCACTCAGGAGGCTGAGGCAGAAGGATTGCAAATTCAAACCCTTGGCTATATTGCAACTTAAGGAGACATTGTTTCAAAAAAATTTTTTTTTAATTTTTTGGCATTTTAATTTTTTGGCATTTTGGTCTCACTGTCTAGTTTAGGCTGGCCGTGAACTCACTGTGTTGTCCAGGCTGGCTTTGAAGTCATGGCAATCCTCCTGCCTCAGCCTCCTAAGTGCTCCCAAATGGTGTACCACCACGCCCTGCCTAAATAAAAAATACTTTTTAAAGGGCTGAGGGTGTAGTCCTGTGGGAAGGCTCTGGGGTCAATCCCTAGTGCCGTGGGGTCATACACACACACACACACACACACACACACACACACAGCAAACCTGAAGAGCGCAGAACACACCAGTGCACACAGCCAGCCCCAGAGACCTGGAGCAAGTCATTCCCCGCTCTGACATCCTGATTTTCCTACCTGTACCCGGAACTGGAATAGCAACCATACACAGCGGGGTCACCATGAGTGCTGGAGTGAGGTGGGGCCCCTGAGAGTTTAGAGGAGGGCCTTGGGGGCAGGAGGCCCAGGACTGCGGAGACCATCCCAGCTTTCACGGTTATTAGGGATGCACACGGCGCCTACCTGAGGAACGAACGATGGACTCCCCAAGGACCCTCCATCAGGAGGCGGGTTCCTTCCAGTTCAGCTGCCAACTTGCAGAGGGACACTGGGCCTCACTGGGCCACCGCTGCCTCCTCCCCCTCCTCCTCCTTCTCCTCCTTCTCCAGAAACCTTGCACTGTTGAATAAAGACCGCTCTGGCCACAGTTTTTCCAGCTGTCGGACATGTATAACAGCACATCTTACTGGCTGCTCAGAAATACGGAGGGATCTATGTTGTGTACGTGAAGCTGTTTGAAGAATGTAAAGAGGGAAGGAAGGAGGGAAAGTGGGAAGGAGGGACTCTTTCTTTTCGTGTAGAGTGGTTCCATGTGCCTGGTGCGTCACGCTTACCCTCCAAGGGGGCCTGGGGCCCTCTGGGACAAATGGAGCCCCTCTGGACACAAGGTGGGAGTCACACCCGGAGCCCCGACTCGCTGGCTGCAGCAGCAGGTGAGCCACACAAGGCAGTCTGGGCTCATTCACCGTTTGCTACTGACACGAGTGGAACCTGCTCGGAGAAACGGCACTGCCTCTGGCCTGGGGGATGTAGGAGAGTACACAGCAGGGCTCGGATTAACAGCCAAGAGGCCGAGCAGGAAACAAGACTGGGGCCAACTCTGACACCGTGAGGAAGCGCTCCACTTGGTCCTGCGGGCCCTAGGGAGCCACAGAGGATTCATAAGTGAGGGAGGAACATGTCCAGGCAGCAGCAGCAAGGAGGATCAATTACACTGAGGACTATAATGTTCCTCCTGTGCCACATGGCCTAGCTGTAAGGTGACCAGCTCTCCTGGTTTGCCCGGGACAGGGCTGGTTCCTGAGATGTGGAACACCCATAAAGCCCTGGGGTGAGGTGATCACCCCAACTCCTGGAATCTGCAATACAGTGAATCCAACACAAGCCCTCTAACCCATGGGTCCCCTACATCTTCACCTGCTCTCAAAGGTAACTCATCTTTTCTCTCGTTCCCCTCAGTTGTGTTCTACTGAGTGAGAGCTCCTTTAGGGGATTCACACATCAGGCTGGATCATCATCCTTACTCCTTCACTTCAAGATAATATTTGTGCATTTAAACAAAGCCCTTCTGGAGACAATGTTTTAATCCAACAGAGTGACTCTGACAGTCAAAAATGTTGGGGGAGGAATTTGGGGTGAGGGGAATTGCCATGCCGCCCGCACCATCTTCTACATCGCACAGAACAAGCTCGGTCTTCCTGGCTCACAGCTCACCAGCCCACGCTGCCCAGCAAGCCTGCAGGAGCCAGGGCTGCTTAAATATTCTGTAAATAATGCTGACTACGGAACTTGAAGATAGACTCACAGAATCACAGCAATAGAGTCACAGACTGTCAGAACAGAAACAGATGCTAGACATTGTACAGTCCAGGGTCAGAAAACAGCGTGCTGGGGCTGCCGCTTACCCCTGCCGTGCCCACGGCAGACATCACTAATCAATCATGACACTGTCTAGCTGAGCTGGTTTGCAGCCTTAGAATCCTTCAAGGCATCTCGGGACCGTTCCTGGTGATCTTCCATCTACTAGTCACAGCTAAGCTTTACTGAATCCACTTACTGCCTGCCTTCCCCACATTCTAGTTCACTCTTACCACTTTAATCACCAACAGTTTGCCAGACATTTTATATCAGAGAGTCTCAGTCTCAGCACCAGTGATGTTGGGCTGGATAATTCTTGGTGGCAGGGGACCGTCTCATGCATTCCTGGATACTGTCACCTGCACCTGGGGTGCCAGGAGCATCCCCCTCAACTGTGACAACCAATACTGTCTCCAGACACAGCCAGAAGTCCCCTTGGTCCGAGGAGAGGAAAGGAGCAAATCTGTTCCACCTCGAAAACTTCTGATTCCCTTTTTATCTCTAATCTTCACAGCCCTCCCCTAAAGCAGACTTTCTGGATTTTTATTTTACAGTTCAAGAAACTGAGGCCGCGAAGGAGCCTCAAGTTGATGAGCGAGCGACCGAAGCAAGATGCAGAGTCCAAATTCCTCTCTTCTAAGAGCCGGGAAATTCCGTTTGGCTCTTTGTCCTCAGCTACAAACTCCAGAGGGACAGACCGGCAACCGTGGGGCTGAGACCCAGATTCCTCGCTAATGCCTGGGCACAGGACGCGGGCACTGGAGGTGGCCAGGGCTGGGGCTCTGGGCATGGAGACCGCCCAGGGAAGCGGCTGTTTGGGACAATCTGGCGCTTGCCCGTGGCACGAAGCCTGCTAGAAACAGCGGCTGCAACACTACTAATAATACCTCCCTTCCCCCGGCGCTGACAAGACTCCCCCACTTCATGGGAAGCGCAAGAGATCTGGCCTCATCCCCGGAGATTTGGGGCTGAAAACCTGACAGTTTAGACATACAGCCTGTGGGCAATGTTTCCCTTCTCCAGGGCTTGTGTCTGTGCCAAGAATTCCTAACAAAGGGGAAAAAGATTAATTAATTTTAAAAACCCATAAAACCGACTCGTAAGAAACTGTCCATTTTTTCTCCTTGGTCGCGATCAAAATGTCGCCAGTTCCTACACACATATTTTACAGACGTTCCATAAATCTTCCTGAGGTGATTCTTCCTATAAGTAAGGTCCCTTGGGAAGTCATTGAGGCTCCCTCACTACATGGAGTCAGGAGCAAATTGGATGGAACACGTGGAGGAGCCAGGGGTGGGGAGCGGGGGAGGGTGCAGGGAATTAATGGACCAAGTTCACTTGCCAAGGACAGACAGGCCGGGAAGACCCCTCCGCTTGGAAATGCCTGGAATTTCCACACTGTCTTTCTGCTTCTGGGGCTCCAATAATCTCTTTGTGCGATCTTTTTATTCTTTTTACTTTATTTGTCATTGCAAAAGTGATACCTTTTTGTGTGCACTAAATCTGAAAAAGGAGAGAGACGGAAAAGGAGAAAGAAATCAGACAAACAAAAACTCACCCCAAATCCCCAGGGGTTTTTTTTTTTGCTTTGTTTTGTTTTGTTGTAAAGATTTTCCTGGGCAAATGTGACGGTGCCATTTCAATGGGGGAGGGCGGGGCGGGGTGGGATGGAGGGGGGTGTCCAGCTCAGCGTGTATGATAATACCCCAGGGAGCTTGTTAAAATCACAGATTGCCCAAGCCCACACCCCTGGGAGTCAGAGTTTGCAGATTGGAGGGGGGGGGCCTCAAATCTGTGTTTTTAATAAGCCCTTGGGTGACTCTGTTAAAGGCAGTCAATTGGACCACACTTTGAGAAATAATGAGTTTCAGGCTTTTCAGACCCTCAGCAAATCAGAGATGTGAAAATCCAGATTTAAAACAAAAATCAGGAGGGTAATGATTTTCTGGAACGGCTCGGCTTAAATAGGCATCTTCCCGAGTGCCGTTAACATATGATTCCGTTCACACTCGGCGATTCATCCCTGCAGCCGGGACTTCATCTGCAGCACTCCGGGCCAACACGGCACATCGCCACCTTTTTACAGGCAGCGCTGACACCCATCTGCTCAAATAAATTAACGTTTCCATCTCAAATAACTCATTTGGCTGGATCATCAAGGTTACCTGCCAACTCCAAGAGGCGGGGAGGAGGCGACGCGGGATGGGGAGAGAGAGGCAGGAGGGGCGCCTTGCAATGTATAAATTCCACATAACCCGGGTGCATCTCTGCGGCCCCTAGAAAGGACGGTGCATAGAGGGACACGGCTGCAGTATAAATCACCTGTGCCCTGCTCCTCTCCCTTTGTAATTCCTTGGAGTAGGCTATAGCTGGAGATGGAGATTGTGTGAGCATGTGTGTGTGTGCACACACATGTGTACATGGGCATGGGGTGGGGTGACTGTGGTGGTGGGTGGAATTGTTCTGAAGCATAAGATCAGGGCCTTCAGGAAGCATAGTGGGCTTCAAGTACTGCTGGCCAGGAGGCTGAGACAGGAGGATTGCACGTTTGAGGCCAGCCTAGGCAATTTAGCAACTCAATGAGACCCTCTCTCAAAATAAAAACTAAAGGGTTGGGGATTTAGCTCAGCGGTAGAGCATTTGCCTAGCAAGCAGAAGGCCCTGAGTTCAATCTCCAGCACCAAAATTAATGAATTAATTAAAAATCAATAAATAAAATAACATTAAAAAGGCTGATGATGCAGTTCAGTGTGAAGACCGTGAGTACACTCTTCAATGCTAAAAGAAAAGAAAAAGAATGTATAGTGGAGAAAATGAATAGCTTTGTTTTTTAAAACAGATTTTCTCAGAGCAGTTTTAGATTTTGACTTTTAGTTCACAGTAAATAAAGGAGGAAGTAGAGATTTAGACCCCCTGCCCCCCTATACGCACAACCTCCCAGGTTATTGGTCTCCCCCACCAGAGTGGCACATACATGACCCCAGACAACCCTGACACATTGTTATCACTCAAATTGTCACATAATTTATTCTGAAATAATTTTAGAGTTACAAGAAAAGGGTGCAAAAATAGGACAGAGTTTTGTGCCCTTTGCACAGCTTTCTCTAGTATCGATGGCATAATTATCATCCTTGAGTCAAAACCAGGAAACTAATATGAGTTCATTACTCTTAACTGAACAACAGGATCGATTTTGATTTTGTTCATTTCCCCCCTACTGTCTTCTTTTGGGGGGGAGGGCCCTGGGGATCAAACTCAGAGCCTAGTGCTTGCTGGCCAAGCACGTTGCCACTTGAGCTAAATCCCCAGCCCCCTGCCCCTCCGTCTTCTTGCTGGAGAAATGGAACTTTCTAATCAGAGAGATTTGGGTGTGAGAGATTTTTTAGTGGCTCTGCCACAAAAATTGCCCAAGACACATTGTTTCTCTGAGCCCTGGTTTCTTCTGTAAAATGGGCAATAATGACATCTCCACAATAAGATCCTTGTGACTGTTAAGTGCAAAAAATCTGTGTCCAGAGTTTGATGCACGAGTAGGCAGGGACATGGGGTTTATTTTCCTACCCTCCTTCCATTCTCGAGGACAAATGGGCATTTACACAATTCCTCTTAGACCAGGTTGAGTTAGTCTTGGCTGCTGGAGCAAGTTTCTCTATTTTGGAATAGAAAAGGAGAAGAAAAGACAGGAAGGAAGGAAATGAGTTAGGAGCTACTGCAAAAGTCCGTGTAAGCTAAGATCTCACGATGGCAATCGACTCAAGGTAAGGAGAAGAAGGCCTGGTAGACATTTCAAACGTGGAGTTCAGAAGAGCTGATGACTCAGTGGGCGGGTGGAGGGTGAATGGGATGAGCCACCCGCAAGAACAGGACAGTGCTGAGAAGTAGGAGAGCGGTGATCCCTGAATTGAGGTGAGCAAGAGAAGGCAGCTCACAGGAGGACAGAGGGGGGCTGTGCGCTGCACTTAGCGCTCGTGGAACCTGATTTCTCTGAATTCCTCCAATGACCCTAGAAAACAGAGACACAGGGAAATTAAGCCACTTGCCCCAAGGACTCTTTTGGAAGTGCTAAAGTTTGAGGTGCTTGCAGGTGGGACTGGTTACATAATCTGTAGGGTTCATCCCCAAATGAGAATATGGGGTCCTGTCCAATGTGTGTGAATGATTTCAAGACACACAACCGCAGAATATTAAACCAAGCTCACTGGGACTGTCTGGCTGTCTGGCTGTGGACCACGGAGCTCGCTTGCTGCAGAATGGCCCTGTGAAGGCAGCGTGAAGACTGGCCTGGAGAAGAGAAGGGTGCTGAGGAAAGGCTTCCAGGACAGGCTTACACCGAGAGTCACACCAGGCGCAGTCAACAAAAGACACTCACAGGAGTGGTCAGCAAATAGGAGGAAGACTAGGAGGCTACAGCGAGAGCCACCAAGAGGGAAAAGGCCATATGAAGGAGAGAGGGGCCCAGGAAGCCAAATACAGTCATACGCGATGGTGGTCAGTCTTGAGTGCCAATTTGATTGGCTTGAGAGCCACCCAGGAGATTAATAAAGCAACTCCTGGGTGCGTCTGGTGGGTCATGGGGACATGATCTTGGGGACATGATCTTGGGGACTGATCCCTTCTTTTCAGGCTCTTGCCCTTCTCTCTGCTTCCACGAGTTAAGCAGCTTTCCTCTGCCACACCCTTCCGCCATGAGGTCTCTGCCTTGGAGTCAGCGGACCATGGACTGAAATCTCTGAAACCGTGAGCCAAATAAACCTCTGCTCCTTCAAGTTGGGGGTGTCAGGTATTTTGTCCCAGCAACAGGAAAGCTGACCAATACATGCACAGTGCATGACAAGGGCTCAGTCATCAGTGGACCCCTTCCCCATGGTGATCCCATGAGGTCAGAATGGAGAGAGCTGAGAAACTGTTGCCTGGTGATGTGGTAACTGTCACAACGTCACAGTGCAGTGCATTACTCATGTGCGTGCTGATGCCAGTGTGAACAAACCTGCTCTGCCAGGAGTGTAAATGTGCAGCACGTGGGGTTACACAGTGTATAATACTTGGTAATGGTGATGAGCAACTGTCCTCTTGGCTTGCATATTTACTGTACTATATTTTAAATCACATTTTAGAGTATACAGCTATTTATAAAAGAAATTTAGCCCCAAACATCTCCCGGTTATGGAGCCTTTTGATTGCACCACGAGGCCACGCCCAATGATTGATCGATGCTCTCCAGGTCTACATAATACGATGCCTCTCTCAGTACACGTCCCTGTCCCTAAGCCACTGGTGACTGTACAAGAGCTGGGCACCCAAGGCTGCAGGCGCCCTGCATTTGCTGACTGGCGCATTTCTTTTGGCCCCTGGAGGCCCGGTTCTCGGGAGCAAGGAAGCAGACTGTAATACACACAGGACATGGTAGAAGGGGTGGGCAGAGGCAACGTGGCATTCTTAGCTCAAGAAGTTCTCCATTGCCAAGATCAGGGGCAAGTTCGTGTCACCAAAAAAGTGATTTTTTTAAAAAAAGCTAAATTGCTGGAAGATTGCTTCTCCTACAGCCCCCAGGGCACTGAGACAGGCCTCCGTCTTGTGCCTGCGTCCCTCCCACTTAGCCTCATGAATGCCTGGCAGATTCTTGTCCTTAAACTGTGGTGAGGGACTGGAGCTGAAATGCTTGGGGGGACTCTCGAGCAGTTGCCACTGCAGTCTCTTTCTGGGGACACAAATGCTGTCGTGGCTGCAGAGTGGGCAGAGGAGCCTGAGGTCCAACGGGGATGGGCCTTTGTTTGGACAATTGCTACCAGGAGGTTCAAGTCTTTGTGGGCTATTTATTTATAGATATTGGCTGGGCTACTGACCTCATTCCAAATACAGATAATAAAAGGGAAAGGCAGCCCATGATCTGAACAGACCCAGCCTGACAAAAAGAAACTTACCTTCAATTGCACAACGTTAAGCTTTCAGCATTACTTTGAATCTCTGCATGTCCCTTTTTCTTTCTAAGCCCTGAAGTCCCACAGTCTCCCACCACTGAACATCCTCCAAACTTTGGCCTTCACCCAAATTTGCCAACAGATCATTTGGCAATCAATGCCTAGATTTTTCATGATTGGTTAATAACCTCTGAGTCTAATAATCTGTGTTTTCAGGAATTTTTATATTTTTAGAATCACAGGGATGGTCCATACTACAGAAAAAAAATTTAACTTTTAAATAAAAATTTCATTTAAAGAACATGTGTTTCATGTAGAAAAATCCAACTGCACAGAAGTCTATGCAATCTGCAGATTTAGTCTGCAATAGGTATGCCATGCTGCAGTAACAAATAAGCCCTGAAATCTTAATTGCTCATAAGATATTCGTTTCTTGCTTATACACAGTTTGATGCAAGACAGTGGGGACTCTCCTTACCATCCTGCCACATGGTTTCTCCAGTCACAGCAGCAGCAAAGAGAAACAGAGGGCTCTCGTCTGCTTTTAAATCCTTCAGCCCAAAGAGAGACATAGACATTCCCATTGCTCAATGGCCATTCTTAGTCACTAGGCTCCAGGGCTAAAAACACCCATCCCTGACCATATGGAGAGACGAGAAAGGAGTGAGTGCATGGGCTATTTAATGACCGTGACTACCTCTGCCACAGACTGAAAGTTTTCTCCTTGCCCATGCTACCCTGCAGAGGCCCCTCACTCCCGTCAACAGGTTGGTTGGGATCCATCTAGCCCATCCTCTAATATGTGTGTATCTATGGATATTACTTAGAACTTCTTACACATTCATATGTAATAGATAACATTTCTTTTACCAAAATGGGACAAGGCTTTTCACATGCCGTTGTGATAAATTTTTGTGATTTAACAGTATATCTGATTCCATGAGGGATGAGCTACCACGCTGTTTAAGACCAAAACAGTGCAATTACACTGAGCTGTTTTGGATGCTGTCTGCTTGGGCTGTGAGGTCCTGGCCCACAGTTCTCACACCGTACCATGGCCACCGTTCACTGGGACTTTCCTGCTCACAGCAGCACCCTGGGCGAGGCTGCTACCTTTCCCCGTATTCAGATGGCCAACCTGTAGCTCAGAGATGGGAAGAAACGCACTGCCAAGGGCCACGCAGCTGGCAAGTGGCAGGAGGTGATCCCACACCCCTGAAACCTGGATCTCCTCAGCTTCCCCTCCAAGGATATGTTTGCAAAGACTCACCGTCCAGCCTGGGCTGAGTACATCAGAGACGCAAGTGTGTATTGATGGGACGAGTGGCTGGAGGCCCCCAGCCGTCCGCAGACACCTTCCCTGGCCCTGCTGTGAGGGTCACAGTCTGTCTTCTCCCCCCAGGGGCCTCAGCCTCTCACAGGTGACATTGGGGCTGGGTGAGCCTTTGTTGGGGGAGGGCTCAGAGTCAGCTACTCTACGAAGGATCTCTAGACACCACCAGGGAAGTGTGATGACCATTTTCCATCTTGGAGTGATTAGAGTCATCCATTCATTCGTTCATTCGTTCATTCATTCAAACAGTCTTCAAATGCATTCTGGCCCCTCGCCATGTTCTCGGTGACATGTGAGCCAGTGGTTGAGTGTCAGCCCCCGAGACAGAAGGTTTGCTTTATACCAGCTCTGCCACTTATTCACTGGGTGACGTTGGGGAGGTCCTTCTGCTTCTCTAAGCCTAAATTTACTCAGACGTGAAACAGAGATAAAAACGCCTCTCCCTGGGGGCAGCAAGGACAAAATGAAATACTGCACTGAAGTGCTTAGTAGGGGACTGTCAAATGGGAGGTGCCTGTGGTATTATTATAATTCTACCTTCAGAAAACTGTACATAGTCCTATAGTCCTTGGAATAAGACACAGAGTTCAAAGGAATGGCAGTAGACAATAAAGCGGGATTAAAGATAGCACAATATTTTTCCTGTGCGTGCGTGTGTGTCTGTCTGTCTGTGTGTGTGCGTGTGCACGTGAGTCTGTGTGTGACAGAGAGAGAGAGAGAGAAACACTGGGGATTGAAACCAGGGCTTTTCAACTGAGTTACATCCCCAAACCTTTTTATTTTTTATTTTGAGACAAAGTCTTGTTAAGTTGCCCAGGCCAGGCTCAAACTTGTGATCCTCCTGCCTCAGCCTCCCAGAATGGTGGGATTCCAGGCGTGCGCCACCACACTCAGCTTCCTATGTTGTCTCTTGGTGAACATAGAATTTTAGAGCAGAAAGGAGCATTGACTGTCATTTGGTGCACTGGTCTCAGTTTGTAAGCAAGGAAGTGAAGTGAAAGTAGCGGACATGAAGGGTCTTGTTCAAGGTCACAGGGAAACGCTAAGGGCAGCCCCCGGACTGAGCCCAAGCTTCCTCCTGAAAGCCTGCAGCTGCCTCTCCAATGCTTCATTGCTCCCTGGATGGGAGGGAAGTGCCCCTCCCTCACTGTAAACCAAGTCCACGGTCACGGACAGATGTTCCAAAGATACTGTTGCTGGAAAATCCAAGCGGACAGACAGTATTTTTAAGGAACGTTTCCATAGAGATGCGTAAATAATTGGAAACAATCATTCCTTATCTGGGCCAAAAAGAGCCATTCATTCGAATAGGACGCAGGGCACTGACCTGGAGTGGTGGACAGAAAGGCCAGGTCAGGAGCTGGGGTCCGGCTTTGGGAGCCAGCATTCTGGACGGGGCCTAAAATCTCTTGGTCTTGCAAAGGAACTATGTGCAGCCTGCACATTTCCATGAGCAAGTGCATCCCGGGCCCTCGACCCACCAGGCCCTGGCAAGGTGCTGGGGACACGGTGACTTTTCTTGAGAAGTGTGTGCATCTGCATAGGTGTCCTGTGGCTGCCACAACAAAGGGCCATGCACTTGGTGGCTTAAGCCAATGTGGATTTATTCTCTTACTGCTCTGGAAATCAAGAGTCTAAATTCAAGGTATCAGCAGGACCGTGTCTTTTTGGAAGGTTCAGAGAGGACTTGGAAGCTTCTCGATGCCATGTACCCTTTGGCTCGCGGCCTCTCCCTCCAACGCATCCACCTCTTTCTCCTGTCATCACATCCCCTATGACGGCTGACAGCACAGGTCTGGGGTTCACCACCCAAAGGGCCACCAAGAGGAAGGGTGGTACCCCCGATCCACAGTTTCACCTTCCAAGATTTCACTTATTCATGATCGATAGAGCAGGGCCCCAAAATATTCAGTGGAAAATTCCAGAATAAATAATTCATAGGTTTTAAAATGACTTTTCATTAGAGGATAATGCTATTATAATTGTTCTATTTTATTATTGGTTATTGTTGATCATTTAGCCAGTCTAATCTATAACTTAAATTTATCAAAGGGCTGAATGTATAGGGAGAGACATTGCCTGTCTGGGGTTTGGGACTGTCCCTGGTACGTGTCCCTGGTGGGGTGCAGGGACAACTAAAGTCAGCCTCCCGGGCCTCTGGGGTCCCCTCTGCAGGGCTGCTGGGAATGGAGCGAGTAGGACGGCTCTGTCTGGGTCACAGTTCTTAACAGTAATGACGATTACTTCCACCACCACCGTCATCTGGCCTGGTGGAGGACACAGATGGAGAGCTGTGGCGGCTGCCATCAGCATTTAAGACTCTTTGGCAGAGGTGACCCCTGAGTTGGCCGCATCAGGTGACCGGGCATGAACAGGGGACTTCCGGGTGGAGGAGCCTGCACAGCGGAAGGTGTGTGTGTCGCAGAGTGTGAGGAGCATTTACGGAAGGGGCCAAGTGGCCAGAGCACAGAGTAGGGGCGGTGCCAGGCAGCAGGATGGATGACACAGGGCTAAGGAGCTGGGTGTCTGTGCTCAGACGGCCTTGGGTTCGAGTCCCGCGGCTCCCTTGGGAGCTCGGTGGCCTGGGCACCTTGTCTGCCTGCAGGGGCCCTTCTCTATGGACGTGATCCTGCTTATAGCAGCAAAAGGCCACCATGATTCGGTCTCCCAGGCAGAGCTCTGTGGGCTGGGCTGAGGGTCTGGGCGTGGAAGTGCACTCTGTCTTCGCCCTCGTCTCCAGTCTTACATTTCTCTCACCATCCTCTTGAACCTCTCTGCAAAGTAAGAATGGTGACACCAACCCTGTCGGGGGTACCAAGACAAGGTCTAGGATGCTCCCCCTAACCGCGACCATCACCCTTTCCACTGACATAGGGAGGAAAATCAAGCTCAGAGAGGGAAAGCGCCTTGGCCGAGGTCGCACAGCAGGCTGGGGTCATCCACAGAGCCGGCGTGTCCGGGATCAGAGGTCCAGGTGGATTCCTGACGTGAGATCTGGGCACAGGAGCCTGAGAGGGCACAAAGCACGGCCCCCCTTGTGGGCTGTTTTCCTTGGTGAAGGGCAAGACAATGCCCCTCGCCTGCGGCCTATAAATCCGCCCCAGTGGCCACGCATCCCGGGATCGCACAGCGCTGCGTGTGGAGGACTCAGATGGCACCAGCAGACGGGCTCTCCATGCTGCCGCAGCCTGCGTGGCTGCCATCATTTATCTTGGACAGGACACAAGGCAGCTGCCGGAGGAGCGGCTGCTGGGCAGAGAGAAGGCGCTTCCGCGTGGAGGGCAGCCACCCGCCACCCCACGGCGAGGCGAGCTCTGCTCCCCTTTCGGATCCCACTTCGACCATTGAAATGTAATCCGAAGCTCTTGAGTTCACCAAGTTTGAGCTGTAACAACCTATTTTCCTGGTTTAAAGCTTTTTACGCACACAAAGAAGCTCGTTATACACGCATTTTTAAAATTAAAGTATTCACGGAATCAGCATTAAGATGGAAGAGTTTCAGCCAACAAGTGAGACAGTCACAGGCAGAAGGAGGCCGTGGGGGAGGGTGGCCATCAGGGGGCCACCAATGGCAGTGCCGGCAGCTTCCCTTCTGGGTGTAACTGGGTCATGGCTGGATCAACCACTGACATTTTCTCTGGTGGGCAGGACATGGCGAAAAGAACAGAGTCAGGAGAACAGAGTTAGATTCCAGCTGCACATCTGAGGCTGCCTCAGTTTCCCTCTCTGTAAAATGGGCATCTTCAGGACACATTTTAGATTGCTGAGTAGGCCTAAAAGAAAACCGAATCAGCTGTATCTTGGGCGCAGAGCATCTCTGGCCTGAGGTGTCTACCCTGCTCCTGGGCTCACACTGGGCTCTGGGGCCCGAAAACACACCCAGGTGAGGACACCAGGAAACAACCCCAGTGGGGACCGGCGGGTCCAAATTTTCCTCCTACCCATGCAACACAGGGACCTTTTGTGCAACCAGTTCTTCATAGCAAAAGCTAAAGTTTATTAAGGACCCCGCTTCGATTACAGTTGTTAGGGTGAATAACAACAGTAGAACCTCCCCGCCTGCCTCTCAAGGGTTCCAAAGTGCTTTTTAAACGCTAACCCACTCACCCTCGCAGCCACCCTGGAAGCGTCCCATCAGGCAAAATCAGTATGACTTTCACCACTACAAAATACGTAGGGCCCTTCTCTTGATGAAAAAGAAATCGACCTGAAAAGAGTAACGGGGAGAAAACGCTTGGGGTGGTCGGAGCTCGCACTGACAGCGTGGAGAACCCCCAGCCTGCCATGGCGCACCCCACCTCTCCATGGCAGGAAGTGTGGATCGCAGGGTCCCGGCCAGGAGGCCCCTTCTGATGCTCCAGAACCAGGGGCCCCGGGAAGCCCTTGGGTTCACCGAGTTTGAGTGTCCTAAAAAAATATGATTTATTATGCTTGGCTGTACCTCTTGCTTACTGGGTGCTGTTAGGGAACCATGTAACCTCTCCACTCTCCTCATTCATAAATGAGTTAATTGTATTTGCCCACTTCATGGAGGTGTTAAGCAGCTAAAATAATTAGTGGCACAACAAAAAACCTCCACTAGTCACCAGGGGGGCTACCCCAGAAATCCTAACTCGGCCTGCAGCGAAATGGATCATTACTATCTTGGTCAGCCATCAGCTATGGTATCGGTTTTGCAATCAGCAAACTAGTGCTCAGGCAAAGGGGCACCTGGGGCAGCACGGGACTTGGGTAAATCCACGGGTCTCTGAGTCAAAGACGAGCTCAAATCCCAGCGCTGCCGCCTCCCAGCTGTGTGGCCTTAGACAAGTGGCCCAACCTCTCTGTCTTTCTCCTCTGTGAACTGCAAAAACCTGTACCTATTTCTTAGCATTGCTGTAAGGCTGAAAGGGAGCACCTGGCATTTAGTAGGAGTTCAGTAAAGGGCAGGTGTTGTGAGGGCCGTTTGTCTACCATCAGGTTTTACAGATTTAGTTCTCCGTTTCCCAAATGTGTGT
Organism: Hystrix cristata; assembly: GCA_004026905.1. Lineage (NCBI taxonomy): Eukaryota > Metazoa > Chordata > Mammalia > Rodentia > Hystricidae > Hystrix > Hystrix cristata. Next base: position 20,152 of record PVJO010026135.1, read on the forward strand.
ACTCGTATCACTTGTGGGAAATAAGATTGTGGGTAGTACAAAGAAATTCTTAGGTGTGTGGAATTAGGGACCGAAGAAAGGGCACATCAGACTAGGGACTTTAACATTGTTACTCATTAGAATGTAACTAAATTTTTAGAATGTGAGTCAATTAAAAATCACGGCAAACGAATAATTGTACAACTGTACTTAAGGTAAAAAATATTTTAAGGTGGTACATGAAAGACTTAAACCACAAAAAGGCTGATAGTGTAGCACAAAGGCATTAGGCAAGCAGCAAGTTCTGACCGTAGGTTTAGATCCATCCAGGCCCATAAGTCTCTCTGAGCTTCAGTTTCCTCATGCGTAAAATGGGATAATAATACTTAGGAGAGTAAAAGTGAAATAACAAAATTGAAAGGGCCTAGAAAATTGCAAATGTCATTGTCTGCTACAGGAGGTTGATTTGTTACTTCTAATGTGTGGTCCCACAGAGACAATCTACATCAAGCAGCTGGCTGCTAAGACCACATGAGTAAAGTTCAAGATCACCAATAGTTTCAATTCTAACTCTGTCCCTATGGTCTTGTGGCCCTCCGCAAGTTATTTAAAGTCTCAATTTCTTCATCTGTAAAAAGGGGCTGGTAATAAACAGCGCCACTTGCCGTTCAGCTCAAATGGCTAGTTTTGCTCTAAAGAACAACAAATGGACAGAAAATTTCAACAACTCAAAAACAGACCAAGGGTGTGAAAAGACAACACACTGAAAAGAAAATCCACGTGGCTCTTCAACAGGCAAACGCACTCTCAGTCTCATAAGAAAAATGTTAATGCAAACCACACTGAGGGCAAATTTTTTAGTCAACAAATTGGCAAAGATCAATTGGTAAGGGACGGAAAATGGCTATACCTACATGCGGAAGACAGATTACAAATTCTAAGAGGGCAATTTACAGAAAGATTAGTCCAAGTTATCCCAACGAGTCTGATGTCACAGAGGGAGGCGAGAGAGCAGAGAGAAGGCAACACAGTGCCGGAAGCAGAGGTCAGAGCGCTGAGCTTCGAAAAAGAAGGGGCCACAGGCCGAGGCACAGAAGGGGCTTCTAGAGACCGGAAAGGGAGGGAACAGAGCTGGGAGAAGGAGCCGGCTCCACCAACGTGGTGATCTGAGCCCGGTGAAACTGCTTTCAGACTTCGGATTCCAGAATGGTGAGAGAATAAATTTGTCTTATTTTCTGCCACTAAGCTTATGGTGATTTGTTCCAGCAGTAGTAGGAAAGAAATAAACCTTTTCCCTCAGCAATTGCACTTCTAGGACTTCAACCTGTAGACACACTTGGGCAGGTACCAAATGATTATGCACGAGCTTATTCCTTGCAGCATGAATTGAGTGGTGAAATACTGGAAACAAGCTAAATATCCATCACCTGGGGGTGGTAAAGAACTCAGAGCATCTC
>PVJO010026136.1:0-21588 GCA_004026905.1 Hystrix cristata
AAACAAACAAACAAAAAACAACAAAAAAAGAGAAACTAATTAAAGAGAGAATTTTTTATTAGTGAGGGTATTTTAAAAAGGAGTTCAATGCTTATTACGAACAAATATTCAAAAAGATTCTTAAAGGTAATAAAGAGTTTCCTGCTAGTTGGGTGTGGAGATGCATCCCTGTAAACCCAGTGGATTGCAAGTTTGAGCTCAGCCTGGGCAATTTAATAACTTAGAAAGGCCCTGGCTCAGTATTAAAAAAATATTTTTTTAAAGGCTGGGGATGGTGCTCAGTGTGAAGGTCCTGAGTTCAATCCCAGTATCACACACACACACACACACACACACACACACGCACGCACGCACGCATTACTACTGCAGAAGTGAAGTTACTTCCTAGCTATACTGAATGAATCTTCCGATGTAAGGTAGGGAAGGTGGATGCTGTCTGACACTGTATTTTAGTAAGGCTGTCACTGTTCATGAAGTATGTTTAAGAAAAAAGACTGTGATTTTTCACTACTGCAGGATTATAGTGAGTGTATGTTAGAAATCTTTCTTCTAAATCTTTATCTAAATAACAGTTCTAGACTAAAGTTTCTCAAATGGACATGGTGAAAGGAGGAAGAACCCAGAGAGAAAGCTCCTCAGAAAATTAACAATCCAGTTAAGAACTAGCGGTTGGATTATTAGAGATTTAATTAGTCATGTTAATACTTTTCCTGGTTAGAATAAAGTTTGCTTTTATAAAAGTTTACATTTGTTATCATTGATTTAAAAACAAAGTTAAGAGAATAACTAGATTTTCTCTATTTTACTATTACACACATAAATGTGCAAGATCAGGTAATATCTTTTTTCTCTACACATTTTATATTTCACATATACATATCATATCTACATAGTCTGGAATCTCTGAACTCTGACCAAAAATTTTAATTTGGTAATCTTGTAAGGAACCTTCCCATTAATTTGGTCACTATAATATATTATATTCAGTAAACTGTCAGTATAGATTTTTTAGTAAGAGTATTTTTGAACTAGTAAGAGTTCAAAAATGTTTTGAAACTGATGTAAATAGCAATTTTAGTGCACAGACTTTATTAAACCACAAGTGTGATTTTTAACACAAGTCTGTACTTGTCTGTACAAGTCTGAAAGATTACTTAATAGTATTCTTGGTATCACTCAGAATATTGATTCTCAAACTTTCAGTCTTAGGATCCTTCCACAATCTTAATTGAAAATTCTGAAAAGCTTTTGTTTTTGTGAGTTATGTCTATCAATATTCACCATATTAGAAACTATGTGAGCAGAAATTTTAAAAATATTTGTTTTAAAATAGTAAATGTGTTGACATATTTTTGTGAAACAATTATATTTTCCAAAATGAAAAAAATTAATGAGAAGAGCAGCACTGTTTGGAAGTTTTTGCAAGCACAAAGCCCTGAGTTCCATCCCCAGCATCCAAGAAAAAAAAAGAGAAATAGTTTTTGCAAATCTCTTCAATATCTGACTTGATAGAAGATGGCTGTATTATCACATCTGTCTCCACATTTACATTTGTGGGTAGTCTTCTTTGATGTTACACAGAAACTTGACGAATACTAGTTTCTTTTTTGGGGGGTTGCTGGGGATCAAACTCAGGGCCTTACTCCAATATTAGTTTTCAAATGTTAGTTGCAATGGAATCTACTGTTAAATGATTTATCTTATATTTTGAATGAATCATTAATCCTATTTTTTTTGGTGCTGGGGATCAAACTCAGGACCTTGTACTTCCTAGACAAGTGTTCTACCACTGAGCTAAATCCCCAATCCCACAGACATTCTTAAGAGAACTGACATTTTTTCTTTTATTCCTTTCTACCTATGAGTAGTACACAGTGTTAAAGAATATAATGACTACTGGTACAGTTTGGTGTTCCTACCTCAAGGTAGGACTAAGGCTCCAACAGTTTTGTTCAGCACTGCTTTTGCATCATGAAAATATGAACATGGTAAAAAAGATAAATAACATCTTGATATTACAGTGCAAATTGTTTTAACCTTGTAGACCCTGTAAAAGGGTCTCCAGGACCTCAGTGGTCCACGTATAATATGTAAGAACTGCTGACCTAGGAATCTGTTTATTTGCCATAAATGTACTATAACTCAATTTCTAAAAAAAGATGAAGTATTAATTTCCAAGATACTAATGTTCAAATAATTTTCTGTATTTTATTTTCGGCCTGAAACAACTCTCACTTGACATGGAAATTTCACTATAAAACAAGCAACAGATTGTCTTTTACCTAAAGTGGGCATCTCACAATCTTTATTCTCCTTAGTGTTCCTTTTAACGTATTTTATCAACCAGTTGAAAATGTGAACATCACAATGAACTGAAATGTCCACCTCTTCCCAGCGCTGGGCATCCATAGATAAATATTCAGCAAAGTACTTCATTTCTGATATCAAAAGATCTCGTGGGCAAATAAAATCTTCTTTCAAGTTTTTTCCTTCATCACATACATGAATCACCATGTTTGGCCTTCATAAAAAATGTTACACAGAAATCAAATTAGCATTTTAGAAGAGGATCTAAAAATATTGACATTTATTGGAGGTAAAAGAACAGGATTTTAAGAAATTTTGACCACAAATCAGTTTTACAGAGATTTTGACATGGAGAATTTTTCAAGTGTCTTGCTACCTGACTGGATCTAAGGTTATGACTGATTTTAGAAAGTTACTTAGTAAAATTGCAAATAAAACTTACTGAAGGACTAATAATTTATACTGCTTAAAATTATTTTTCAAATAATATATTACTCCTTCCCCAAATAACATATTACATGTAAACTTTATAAAAATAACACCAATTCCCAAAGAAAAATTAAGTAATACATTTTCCAGTGATGAATATACAATAGCACTTTTACATTGATATGGATGTGGGAGGGAAATGAAGATTAAATACTAAAATGTTTACACTTTTGAAAAAGGAAAAACAGCTAGAATTATTCATTCAGGAATCAAATTTAAAATTTGCATGCATTATTCATTTTTAATAATAAGAACATTTGGTTCTAGGCATTCATTAGATATGAACTAATACATATATAAAGGGATTTTTGAGACTACAATATGCTTATTTACATATTCAAAAAATTTACTAAGTTTAGATGATATATCAAAGTCTGTTTCAAAAATTATAGACCCTGGGGCTGGGGACTTAGCTTAGTGGTTAGAGTGCTTGCCTAGCAAACCCAAGGCCCTGAGTTAGATCTCCGGCACCAAAAACAAAAAATTATAGACCCTGAACTTACTTTCTTTGAAAACTATATCACTTCCAAAACAAATAGTCTGATCCACTTTTGCCTTCATGTCATTACAAAGAGAAAAAAATAAAAACAAATGTACTACAATGTGAATTTATTGTGTTTAATTGAACTTCACAAAATTTGAATACAAAAGATTACATCTTATATAAAATTGGGCTACCAGAAAAAGCAATGCTCTATCAAAATTAAAAGACTTAAAAAAACTTTTTATAAATTGTTCTTCCAAAGAAATTAAGGTAGAAATATAAACAGATAACTGATAATGAAACAAAGTTTCTGTGGCTTTTTGGACCACAGTATGAACTAATACATAATCCCAGTTTAAAAAAAAAAACAAAACAGTAACTGTCAAATTTCTGTATCACACAGACAAATTCAACAGTTAAAAAAAAAAATCTATGTGGGCCAGGTATAGTGGCACATGACCATAATATAAGCTAGTCAGCAGGTAGAAGCAGGAGGATTGTAAAATTAGAGGCTATTTGGAGCAACACAACAAAACCTTGTCTCGAAAAGTAAAATAAAATACAAAAGAAAAAGAAAATAAAGAAAGTGGAAAAAAAAAAGGACTTGGGTATAGTTTAGTGGTACTACACTTGCCTAGTATGTCCAAAGCCCCAGGTACAATCTCTAACCCCACCAAAAAAAAAAAAAAAAAAAAAGAAACCAAAAAAAGAAACTAGGTGAATAAACTAACAATCATTGAACTATACACACTTTCGAAGTTTTTTATTGTGGTAAAATACATATAAAATTTACCATTTTATCCACTTTTAAGTGTACAGTTCAGCAGCATTAAATACATTCACAATGCTTTTCAATTATCACCATCACTCATTTCTAGAACTTTCTTTTTAAAAGGAGAATTTTAAACTTGGTGAGGTAGTGCACACCTGTAATCCCAGCTCTCTGGGAGTCTGAGCAAGAGGACTGCAAATCTGAGCCCAGCCATGGGGTTGGGGATTTAGCTCAGTGGTTAGAGTGCTTGCCTAGCAAGTGCAAGGCCCTGAGATTGATCCTCGGCACTGGGAAAAAAAAAAAAAAAAAGAAAAGAAAAAGAAAATGAAAGAAAGAAAATTGAGCCCAGCCTTGGCAACTTAGCAATTTAGCAAGTCCCTGGTCTCAAAGAAAAAACAAAAAGAGTGGATGGGTGGGTTGTGTGGATGGGTGGGGATGTAGCTCAATTTACTAGGCTCAGTACCCAGTACTGCAAACAAAACAAAACAAAACCCCCAAAACGTGAATTTTATGATATACAAATGATATATTAATAAAACTCTTACTAAAAATTTACAAAACTAAAGGTACATGAAGAAATGTTGTGGGATGATGAAAATGTTCTGTGTCTTGTTTAGGTCATAGTACACCTACTTAAAAAACCCAAAGTGAACATTTACAGTACATGCAGTTTATCATGTACAAAATACATAAAATAATACAAACTACCAAAATTTATGATATAGTGAAAGATATCTTCTAATTTTTAACTGTTTGACGATTATATTCAAATAGTTCTAAACACATCTAAATTCTTGAATAAAAATGGACCGTTAAGGAAATAGAGATTTTTCTTTGGGTACTAAAATTCACTTTTCATAGTTTTACATTATAGATGTTATTTATTTCTAATTTTACAAATATTAAAATGATTTTTTATTTTTTGGGAGGGTTTTTGGTGCTGGGGATCAAACTCAGGGCCTTGTACTTGCTAAGCAAGCACTCTAACCACTGAGCTACATCCCCAGCCCCCAAAATTATTTTATAAAATGGTAAGCTATCATCTAAATTATAACAGGGGCAAGTTATATATTTAGGTATTATGCAATTGCTTATAGTTCAACATATGAACTAAGCTGATTCCAACTGTTTCACCAATTGTATAATATGAAATTCCTAAATTACAGTAAGTGATGCATACAATCATGAATGATATTTTCACATTTAAAGTTAATATTGAATCTTATCTAACAAACAACCAGCCTCCTACCCTTCAGATTCTTCAGTCTTTTCTCCACCATTATGAGTAGTACAATTTTCACTTTCGGAAGAACAATTCCTTGTGGAAGCTATACTATGTCTTCCTTAAATACAGAAACAGACACATACAAAAAAAAAAAAGGTGGAGGGTTAGCATTTCTAGCTGAGAATGGGTTTTTACTTATTGAATGTAGTAAGTGCGTGGTTCTCAAGGCTATCTAAAGAGGGTATTTAGGTGGAATTTCTCATCTTAATATCAGTATTTTTAAAGACACATGGAAGAAATAGTACAAAAAATAGATCACACACTGCTAATGTTATAATGAACATTTCAAAAAGTACTGATGTGGCATGTATCAATAGAAGTTAAAATGTTCAAAACCCAACAGCACAAGCAAAGTTTTATATCAGTACTCTGCTACTGATAAGATTAACTCAGTACACTCTGAGGATTTCTAAAATCAGTTATTTCCAATATAATTGCAGAAAACATTTCTTCTACCTTGCCACTGTGTGTTAACATGAATCTTGTTAACTGCAGTAAAAAGTACCTGTAAAAAAGATTACATGAGAGACAAGCAAGATCTTCCCAGTCCAAAAAAGCAAAGAAAAACAAAGAAAAGCCAAAAAGATAAGTATAGCTTAGGTCAAAGTCCTTCATAATAAAGTAAATATTTATAATTAATATATGAAATAACTAGGCTAACAGACTAGAGTTGAAAATTTTGATATAGTTAAGAATTTGTTTTGGAAAGTTTTTGACCTATAAATTAATACTTTAAAAAGTTTTTAAAAATAGCAAAGATAGTTATAATTTTTAAAATTCAGGAAGATACAAATACGAATAGACTTTATGTTAATGTTTTTATAAGCCTTTAAACATTGAAATAAAAGTTGATTGGAACATATAATATTTTGCAGAATTATCCTAAGAACACACACTGCATTTTGTTTTAAAACCGCACCTGTTTTGCAAACTGCATCCTGACCAACTGGAGTCTCCTGAAAATCTCCCTGTGTGTCAAGAAGTGAAGATTTGATGTATGTGGCTAAAGTTTCAACAGGACTCTCTCTAGCAGCCATTAGGGGGTTATACTGGTTGTCAACAGGTGAGCTTCCACTGTTCTTCAGTTCATCAAACCTTTTTGCGCACTGTTACAATACAAAACAAGAGAAACGGAAGTTAAATTTTAAAAACCAAAGTATTTATTTGCCCTCTTTTAAAAGACTTTTCTATAACCATTTTTCATAAGTGAATATTAGTATGTTGGTAACATCTACAAAATGCACTTGTTTCAACACACAAAAGCCTCTGACTCTCTTTTCTTCTTTAAAATTCAGGGTAAATTATTTTTTAAATATTCTATAACCCACAGGCATAATGTATTTATGCTCCTTATTCCCTTTGGTATGCATCTATTATCAAGTGACAATATCAACCATTTAAACATTTGGCTTTTATTTGGTTTTTTAAAAAATTTTATTTTAATGGTACATTTTAGATGTACATAGTGTTGGCTTTTATTTCTGTATTAATCCAGTTTTCACAAGGAGTAAGACTGAAATCTAATCTTCAGTCTTAGGGAACTGAAGAGTATTAGATTGGTAACACTAGATTTTTTTATTAAAATAATAAGGTCTTTGGGTTTTTTTGTTGTTGTTTTTGTTTGTTGGTTTTTGTTTTTGTTTTGGTGCTGGGGATCAAACAAAGTCTTTGTTTTTACTGACAGTTTCACCTCAGACAAAACATTCTGTGGTGACACCTCATGGTCATGTAATTGGGCAGTTTGTTCCAGCAGTGTTTTACTTAACCCATTAGTTTTTCATAATTAATTTAGAACGTCCATATTAGCAATAAGAAAAAGAAATAAATAGTACAATAGATTAGAAAATATCAAGAATGTATTAAACACAGTAAGGTTAAGTGCTCCTTTATGAAAAACTTATTTCTAGGTCACAATATAAAATGCCTTTAAACTAGGCGTGGTGGCGCACGCCTGTAATCCCAGCACTCAGGAGACTGAGGCAGGAGGATCGCTGAGAGTTCGAGGCCAGCCTGGGCTACACAGTGGGCTCAAAGCTAGCCTGGATTACAGAGCAAGACCCTGTCTCAAAAAACAAACAGACAAACAAAAAATTTTCCTTACTGTGGGGTCTCTATCAAACACTGCTACAGCATCCACTTTAAAATTTCCATCAACATCAATGTGGATGGCAAGTTACATAGCTGATCAAGTAATTTGGGGGTTGTAAAATGAGAAAAATATACTATCTACCCATCTATCTATATAAATAATACACATTAGCAATCAGGAAAGTGCAACACGTTCATTTATTTCTCACCTATTTACTAGATATCCAGCACTCCTTAATGATTGTTTACATGATTACTATTACTACAAAGAAATATCTACCTAAGGCTTAGTCCTTCGAAAAGTAAAGTAAGGGGTTGGAGATTTAGCTCAGTGGTGGAATACTTGCCTAGCAAGGGCAAGGCCCTGAGTTCTATCTGCAGCACCCCCCAAAAATAGAGTAATAGTTTTTACAAAAAGAAGCTGGGAGGGCTAGGGCTTTAGCTCAGTGGTTAGAGTGCTTGCCCAGGAAGCACAAGGCCCTTAAATTTGATCCCTGGCACAAAAAAAAAAAAAACAAAAAACTGGGCATGGTGGCACACATGTCTGTAATCCTACCACTTGGGAGGCTGACCTGGAGGACTGCCATGAGTTCAAGGCCAGCCTGGGCTACATAGTGAGTTTAAGGACAGCCTGAACTACATGGTGAGATCCTGTCTGAAAAAAAAAAAACAAAAAACTTTCATCTACACTATATAAAAATGCTTACTACTTAACAATTAAATAAAAGACACCAAAATGTCCAAAAATTTTAAGTAGTTCCACTTTTCTCTACTGTCAAACTATCAAGTCTTTGAGGAACAAAAAAAAGTTGTAATTCAGGAAATTAAGTAAGAGAACATTCAAGAGACTTAAAAATAACACAGGATTTTTTGGTCCACTAGATATTAAAACAATGTTGAAAATGAATTACGTCAATGTGAAACTGTTAGTGGGGTTACTAGAATAAAAAGATCAATAGATTAGAATATTAAATCCAGAAACAGATCTGAAGAATTTCAAACCAGTAATAAATAATAAAATATTCAATAAACATTGGGACAACTAACTAGTCATTAGAAAAAAAGTTTAAACTAAACTCCAGATGGAGTCAAGATTTAAATATAAAAAAGAAAGTGATCAGGATAATATAAGTAATATGTATCATACGTAACTTTGAGGTGACAAGAATTTTCTCAACATGACAGCAAAGGAAGACAGCACAGTAAAAGATTCACAGATTTTAACATGCTTTAAACATCTGTATATAAGAAACTATCATTAATAATTTTACAGACTAAAAAAGAAACTGATAAAAGTAAGCTAGGTCAAGGGTGAATACCTTAGTACACAGAAAACTTACTAAACTAGTAACAACAAATTCACAATAGAAAAATGACATGGAACAATAAAATACAAAATTTCAACCTCTCCAGGACTTAAAGAAAAGTAACACTATAGTGAGAGTCAGGCATGGTGATGTGCACTTGTAATGCCAGGCACCTGGGAGGCCTGAGGGATGAGGATTACTTGAGCCCAGGAATTTGAGGCCAGAATGGGGAACACAGCAAAACCTTACCTCAGAACAAAACAAAAAAGTCTACCCTAAAATAACATTTATTAAAATTAAATATATGTTCATAAGATTTTTTTTTTTTCTTTTGGTGCCAGGGATCAAACTCAGGGCCTTGTGCTCACAAGGCAAGCACTCTAACCACTGAGCTAAATCCCCAGAAGTAAGAATTTTGAAAACACAGAGATGCATAAACAATGCTTGATATAAAAAATACAAGGACCAGGCACTCAGCTATGCTGACAAGGGTATAAAAACATGGACAATGTGACAATATGTAACAAAAGCCATAAAAATGCATATGTCCTCTGACTCAGCAATTCTGCTTCTGCGATTATCCTCTAAAGAAATGATAATAGATATTAGTCACAGTGGTAGTGTAGTAGACAAAAGTTGGGAAAAATAGCCTAAAGAGCCAAGAAAAGGGACTGGATAAATAATTATGCTATGTTCAAATAAACTGTCATTAAATGTTGCAGAAGTCTATACCAGTATACAAATATGTTTACAATATGCTAAGTGAATAAAGCAAGTAGCCAAACGGTATACAGTATTTGTGCGTTTTTCTGTTTTTTTTGGGGGGGGATGTTGGGAATTGAAAGCAGAGCTTTGCATTTGCTAGGCAAGTGCTCTACCACTGAGCTAAATCTCCAACCCAGTATATAGTATTTGTTGTATGTCCCCTTTAAGAATTCACATAGGGAGCTGGGGGATGTGGTTCAGTGGTATAGTGTGGGGCTAGCACAGGGGAGGCCCTGAGTTCAATTCCCAGCATTGAAGGAAAAAAAAATCATACAGGTGTAGAAAAGAATACGGAATGATATATATAGCTGTCAACAGCTTGCGGTAGGAAAGGTCAGATTTATAATTCTGACTACAATTCTGATCTTTTATTTCCTGTGTATGTATTCTTTAAGAATATGTTTTGTTTAGGAGATAAGTATTAAAAAATAAAAATTAATATTATTTTAAAATACTCTGATTCACGTTGAGTTGTATTTTAAGTTTTTTTCTAGTACTAGAGATCGAACCAAGGGCCTTTCACCCTGAGTTACATCCCTAACCCTTTTTTATTTTGAGACAGGGTCTTGCTAAGACACTAAATTGCCCAGACTGGGCTTGAACTTGCAATTTTCCTGCCTCAATCTTCCAGGGTGCTAAGATTACAGATGTATGCTACAGTGCTTATCCTTTTTTTTTTTTTTTGGCAGGCGGGTTCTGGGGCTCAAACTCAGGGCCTAGCTAAACCCCCAACCCCTCACAGTGCTTACCTTGTATTTTCATTTTTAACAAAATTTCTGAATCTGAAGATACAATGAATACTGTATTAGATGGAATTATAGAATTATTGTTAATTTCCTTAGGTTTGATACTGTTACTGTAATTATATAAAAATGTCTTTAAGGAGATGCACTCTGTAGTCTACAGGGATAAAGCATCATGATGTCTGAAAGTTATGTTATAGAAATTAATCATATGAAGATATTGAGCAAGTACCTAGAATTAATGAATCTACATAAATAGGATTGTTGTGCTACTCTTTTCTGTAGGTTTGAAAGCATTCATAATGAAAAATTGGATGAACAGACGAATTTACTAGTCTGTCCTGTTCTAAAAGATAAAGGGTAAAAAATAAATAAATAAATTAGGAAGAGATGACACCCAATTAAAAAAAAAAATCCCCTCATCACTTTGCAAAGACCCACAGTACACATGGAAGTAAGGGGCAACTTAATGACTTAATGAGACCCTGTCTCAAAATAAAAATTTCTCATAAAGAGCTGGAGACGTAGTTTAGTGCAAAGGCCCCAGATCAAACCGAAGTACTAGAAAAACAATTAAGTTCTGATTGTGAGAATTACATAAACAAAATCATCTTGATTATCAGATGATGAAATAATTCATCAAAAAGCAGTGCTCATCTGCTTTTTTTGTTTACAAATAAATTCATACTGAGACATATTATAATTGTCTATGGCAAAGAAAAAAAGATAAATATAAGGAAGGAACTTGGTTTATGATAGATGCATTAGTGCCAAGTGAAGTCAAATGATGTTATGATACAAAGTAGGGCTTTCCAGTAGGTTAAAAAGAGGTTGAATTTATTTATTTATTTTTTTGGTCCTGGGAATTGAACTTATGGCCTTGTGCAAGCACTCTAACCACTAAGCTAAATCCCCAGCCCAAAGAGGTTGAATTTAAACATGTTAATTTATATAGTTTGTGTCTAGGTGTGTAGTCAAATCATATAGATACAGACATACAGTGTTTAGAGCTGCATATGGGTATGTAAAACTCAAATATTTTTTCTTACTTGGTCGTCGTTTCTTGAAATTGATCACTTTCTGTTTTTTGTTTTTCAGAAAATAACTGAGGGACTGTTATTTACCTCTTTGGGTGTCAATCCAGGTACAAGTCTTGCAACACTTTCCCAGTTGATGGTCTGAGGGATTCCAATTAATGGGTAAAGGATCATGTCCAATACCATTTGGTTGTTATTGTTCAGGAAATTGTTGTTTTCTGAATATCCACGACTCATCTTTTGGAACTAGGGGCAGGGAGGAAAAAGTAGTTGTATTTACATCTGAAATTCAAATGTTTCAGAACATGATGGATTTAATTATAATTTATGCCTAAAAATTGTGATACTATATAAAGGAGAAATAAAACTGACCTAAAATAAACACAGAACAGTCACCCCTAACTCTTAAAATACGAAGTATATTTATGAGTATTCTGATTTGATAGCCATTAAAAGCATAACAAAATATTACTGGCAGAATCCAGGTGGTGGGTATATGGGTATCTAAAATTCTTTTTTACTTTGCTGTATGTTCAAAATTTTTCATACTAAAATGCTGGAGAAGTGAATACAACTTATCTTCCTAAAAAAAAAAATCCTTAAGTGTGTCTGATATACAGTGATTAGCAATCTGTCGGTGGCATAAATAAGCTGAAAATGCCTATACACTCCTGTTAAAAGAATTATAATTTCAGGAGCTGGGCATGGTGGCACATGCCTGTAATTGCAGCACTCAGGAGACTGAGGCAGGAGGCTCACCATGAGTTTGAGGCCAGGCTGGACTACATAATGAGTTAAAGGTGAGTCTGAACTACATAACAAAACCCTGTGCCCCTCCTCAAAAAAAGAATTATAATTTTATTCTATTCCTAAGCAATATTTCCTTTATTTTTTCTGTGACTCACTGTCCATGTCATAATCAATGTGGGCTAAGCATACTGACTTTCTATTGATGTGATAAAGGAAAGTTAAAAAAAGTTAATTTGACAATTTAAGCTAAGAATAACAGTTATTGTGCCCTGTGTCATTAGTTATAAATGGCAGAGAGATTATCTCAATAACTGTAATTACTATTAATTTTACACATTGGAAACAACTTTTCCTTGCAAAATTCTTCTTTCTTCTCTTCAGAAGCAATGGGATGACTGGCCTAATGATGTTTAATACTTCCATACACAAACACACACTCTGATGTACATAAAAGGCCAAGGTTCTCTACAAACACACCCGCCCCTCAGAATGGAGGCCGAGCAGGCTTCCTCACTTAGTGCCCACCATTTTTTCCTTTCATCATCGCTCCTAGTTTAATCTAGGATCTCCTGAAGAACATATCCACTGCTCCATATTTTACTCAAGGGTGTCCAAACCTAGCAGGCTGTAAGGTAACACACACAAAGAGCCTCTGGACAGTTTTCCACATAGAGTTCAACAAACATTGTGAGCCCAGCTGTGTACCATGCACTGGGGATACAAAAGTCCTTACTATGACCATGCTGTATATTTCTTGTATTCAAGAAATAACTGGCAGGGAAACAGGTAACTTAAACATAATACTATCTGACCAAGAGTCAAAGCAGAGGGGAGTCAAGGAGGGGCAGAGGAGGAAATGTAACAGCTGTTGCTTACTGAGTCTCTGTTAGGAGGTGGAACTGTGCTCTTTGCATGTTTTTTCAATACATTCCTATAAAATAGGTGCTCTTCCCAATTTTACAAGATGAAATGGGTTCAGAGAAATTAAGTAATTTGTACAAGCCCATAAAGCTAATAAAAGACATAGCAAGGATTCAAACTCAGGTAAAAATGACTCTCAAATCCATATGGTTTCCATTCCATGTAAAAGGTATTGTATGGGGGAGGTGGCGGGGAAGCAGGGCCTAATAGATTGCGAAGTTAGTTATGGTTCACTGCAACAACTCTGCAAGGTTCTGTTTGTGATGTAGTGAAGGGAAAGAAAAGGCTGTGGTATCAGAGAGTTTTTCAAACTTAAAAAAAAATTTTTTTTTTTTGAGACAGGGTCTCGCTATGTAATCCAGGTTGGCCTCAAACTCATGGTGATCCTCCTGCCTCAGCCTCCCAAGTGCTGGGATTACAGGCATGTGCCACCATGCCCAGCCTTAGAATATTTTAGGAACCCTTTTTGTCAATGCCCTTAAGAAATTTATTTGATTCAGACATTTACTAAGTTTCCACTATGTGCCAGGCACAGTTTCTGAAGTTGAAACATAAATTTACAGATGAATATAACGACAAAGGTCTATGGTTAGTTATATCAATGATTTAATTAACAAAGAATTCTTGGTTGGGGCCAAAAATCTCCAAAGGCAAGCTGTTCCGATGGGAGAATATGGCATACTTTAGGAAAGAAGTACAAAGATCCATTGATAGACCAATACAGTGGGGAAAAAAGCAGTGTACCCCACCATTTCTAACCCACTACCTCCCCTGCACACAGGAATCTGAAGCTCCTGTTTGAATTTCAGCACCATCATATACTAGTCAAGGTAAGTCATCCATCCTTGTCAAACTACAGGAATGAAATTTAGGTGAATGAAAATAAAATCTCTCTGACAGATAGCATGAAGTGAATCAAAGGAATCATTTTGTAAAATCACTTTCAAAACACTAAAAGTACCTTACAAAGGGGATGCAGCATATAATAACAGTAGCTGTTTTCTAGGATTGCGCTGGGGACTGAGATGTCTAAAACACTTCACAGGGGTTAGAATGTTGTAAGCTTTCAATGTAATTATGATTGGAACTATGTAATTGTTTGCATAAGACAGTAATATAGCATATCAGGTAGTAGACATTATAGTTATTCCCTATGTGTTTGTATGAACAATTTAAAAAGACACAGAAAGATATTAGGCATTCTAAAATCACAGCTTCTTACCACCCAGAGACATACCTTATTGAAGGACCAGTACAATGTAGTGGTTATGTGTGTAGATTCTGGAGTCAGACTGTTCAAGGTTGCACCCGCTTTCACTAGTTAAGGTATTACTTGGTTTAGACAATATCTGTGCTTCAATTTTCTCATCTATAAAACAAAGGTAAAAATAGTAGCTTGTTCACATACTTCTGAGGATACTCTGGATAGCAAATATTACCTAGCACACAGTGAGGAATATAAAATGTTTGTAGTAATAGCATTATCATTCCTGAGCTATTGGAGTAAGCAGATTCATAAATATTAATATGATAAACCAGGTGGGAGGGAAATCCAAGTTTGAGTTCAGCCTGGGCAACTTAGCAAGAGCCTGCCTTAAACTAAAAAAACAATAGAATAGCTTGAGATGTAGCTCAGTATGAAAGCCCTGGGTTTAATCGCCTGTATCAGGGAAAAAAAAAAAAAAGGATTAGTACGATAGACAAAAGTATAGTTAATATCCCAATGAAGTATGCTGCTAATAAAGTAAAGAGTGAGCTACAGATACTTATCCAGCTTTACCACTTAAGCAGTACAACCTGGGTCTTCAGCTGTCTCAGCTATAAGGAAAAAGCTATGTTTAGGACTATTGTGAGAACTAAAAAGATCCACATACTGTCTGCCGTATAACATGTGGCATCTTTACTACCATTACTTCCTACTTTGGTCATTATTGGCATTTAAAAATACCCAATAATTAGTTCAATAACTATAACTGTACCAAGTAGAAAATAATTTTACATAATTTCATTTTTTTTAACAAGTTGGTCATCTCTAAATCAAGTGATAAAATTGAGTGAATCGAAAAGTAATGCCCTTTCATATAATCCCAGCTGCCTTTGATGAAAACCTTTGGAAAGAAGGCCTCTAAAAGGTCTTGTAAGAATGCTGTACAGGTCCTGACAAATTTCTGTTCATTTTTCCCTTTAACTGACAGGACTATGGTTGCTCGTATGGGAAGGGACTTCTATTTCTGATTCCTAGAAGCGATCAACAAGTCAGATACATATTGCCAAAAATGTCTGCTGAATTAATAACAAAGTCACAAAACTTGAGAGATTGGTATCTTTTGCAACCTGCTCCAAAAAGAAGATCCATAACTCATTAAAATGAGTAAGTATTTACATTGTGCCAAAATAAATGGGAATCACGTCCTGCCAGATTAATCAATTTAATTTTGAATGAACAACATTCTTAAAGGACCTGGTGAAAAAGGCACTGTTCTCCAATACATGCACGATATATGCATCACTTTTTCTACCACATGATTTGGGAAGCAGGAAATGGATTGCTTTATTGTAATTTGTTTGAAGCTCAACACAAAGCAGTCTAAAACGGATTTCAAGGCAAAGACCTTGTCTGGGGTTTTTGTTTTGAAAGACTCAATTAAAATTCTAAAACGTGGTCCACATCAAATACTTAAAAACTTACAGGTATATTTCAAATGATACTCGTTCAAAAAAAATGACACTCATTCATACAATACCTGTTTATGAATAATTCAAATAACCTAGATGTAAAAACCATTTGAGCTGGAGGTGTACCTCAGCGGTAGAGCGCTTGCCTAGCATGCGTGAGGCCCTGGGTTCTATCCCCAGCATGGGGAAAAAAGGTGTTTAACCAAAAATAAGTATTTTCATAAAGAGAAAAATAAAAGATAGATAAGAGGATACGAGGAGACAGATATCTTGCAAAAGGCAAGAGGATCAAGAGATGGAGGTGGGAGGAAGAGAAGGGGAAGGGAATGTTATGTACAGGTACCAACTCCCCACGAGGAATGTTATCATTACGTACTGCAAATATGTGCTAGTAAAGTATTTTTAAAATATTGTATTGTTTAATAGATTACACTTCTAAAGAACACACCTCTTGCCCCTCTCTTAGTTCCATATCTTGTTTTTTGTATACGCATTACTAAAACAATGTCTGTAACTTCCCCTCCAGTCAAGAGGTCCACGAAAAGCATCTGAATTTTTTTCTTTGTGCAAACAGAAAGGCTCTCGTAGGCAGACTTTTTCTGTCCTGTGTAGCGGCGAGATGGAAAAAGAGGGGACCAGTGGGAGAGGTCGAAGGCCTCTGGCAAACAGAGGGTGGCGGTAACACTGAGTCATCCTGGACCTAGACTTCCAGACCCCTGACCACAAACGAGAAAGAAGGCAGCTGGCTTTGACCCCGGGGAAAGCAAAATCCTACCCACGCCCAGAATAAGGAGGTCAAAGCCCTTCAAACCCTGGCCCGGAGGGTCTTGGCGCGGCACGTCCTCCGGGCATCCCCAGACCTTCGCGGCTCCCTCTCAGCCCCGGCAGGCGCAGAACATCCCGGGGCGCGGGGCGGCTGCGGGGCAGGACAAAGGGTCCGGCCGGAGAGAGGCGGGACACAAGCGGGACACACGGAGCTGCCTCCGCTGAGAGCGGGAGCGCCAGCTGCAGCCTTGGGGAGCGGGCGGGCAGCGGGACCCGGGCCTGCGGGCTGCGCGCGGGGGTGCTCAGCGGCCAGGACCCGCCCCGGGCGCCCGGAGCAGGGGTTGGGACAGCGGCGGGACTGGCTGGCGGCGAGCGGTACCGCCCCTCGCCCCACTTCCCGTTCCCCGGCTGGCGCCCGAGTCTTACGGCGTCTCGCTCACCTCCAAGGGCCACGGAGGCCTTCGCTCCGCCTCTGTCACCGCAGGGCCGGCGCCCGCCTGCTGTCTCGCCGAGGAGCCCTCACGACCCAGCCCGCAACGCCGGCGCGGGGCTCGCATGCACCGCCCACCCGCGCGTCCGCTCACAGGCGGCGGCTCGGCTCCAGAGCCAGGGACTGGATTGCGGGGGGAAGCGCCCACCGATGCCGTCCGGCCAATCACGAGCCAGCGCCCCGGCAGCGGAGCCAATGAACGACGATCTCCTGCCGGGCTGCAGGGAGCCGACGCGGGGCAGTGGCAGGCGCCCGCATAGCTTTCCCTGTGCCTTCTTTCCCCTCATCCTCTCTGGCTTTCACTCCCAGGCTTGTCGCAGTGCAGCGTCCCCACCCTCCCAGCGTCTTGTCTCTTAGCAACCAGCTGCTTGGAGCCTTGTCTTCGGTGACCAAAGCTAAATCCGGAAGAAAGGAGGATACGTGGGAGATAAAGGAACTGGGATTAAAATAGTCGAAATAGCGCGCCGCACGGGCCATTTTGGTATATTCGTTTAGGGAGAACGGAAATACATGTGATCCGAGGGTTGCCAAAAGTGTATCTTGTGTAAAGCATTGTCTTTACCAGAAGGTGTCTCTTAAAGATGTAAATAACTCTGAATTGCGGATTCGGGCGTCAGTGTGTTACTGTGATGAATACTACTACTGGGAATCTGGTAAAATGCGTTAAGAGCAACATCGTAAATGCCACGTGCTAGTATCACAAGTTTTCACTTGGAATGTGTCTATTCTGGGAAACAAAATTAAACGTTGGAATTAGAAAGGACAGAAAAAGTAAAGCCGTATCCAAATGAGTGATTACTGTGATGAGATCAAACCAAGTGTTTTCTTTCCTTCCAAACGTGATTTTGTTGTCCTGGGGATTGAACCCAGGGCTTCAAGCAGAGTGGGCAAGCTACACTTAATTAGATCCCGAGCTCTTTTTTTGGTGGTGGGGGTGGGAGGGTGCTGGAGATCGTCTCAGGGCCTTGCTCTTGCTTGGTCAGCGCTCTACCACTTGAGCTAAATCTCCAAACCCCATCCCCAGCCCTTTTTAAAAAAAAGTTGAGCTAAATATCTCAGGGTAGCTTGAACTTGAGATCTTCCTGCCTGAGTTTCTGAGTAATTGGGATTGTGGGTATAAACCACCTGTGACCTTTATGATCCAGGAAGACATTGAAGTTAGGCAAATTGTGTGCTACGAAAGATAATTAAGTTGTGGTTGCACTCCCCCATAGTCCCAGCTACTCCTGAGGCTGAAGCAGAAGGATCGCAAGTTGGAGGTCAACCTAGGCAATTTGATGAGATACTGTCACAAAATAAAAGATAAAAAAAGAGCTGGGGATGTAGCTCAGTGCTCCCTGAGCTCAATCCCTAGTTCTAGGGATAGGAGGTGAATGCTAATAGGTAAGGTTAATGCTTAAGGGATGCCTGCTCTCTACTTCCTCCCTTTTTTCTTTCACACCGGCTGGTGTCAGGTGTAATGGTGGTGAGCTATTTTAAACCATGAGAACAAGAACAGGAACCTGGATCCTGAACTATCTTCCGAAGCAAAGAATACTTCTGGATTTAGATGAGAGAAAAATGTTTATTTTGTGATAGCTACTGTATTTTTTAGTCTCTTCATTTCATAGCTTACTGTGCCCAGGAGAAAGTTGTACCTGAAAATGATGTGCTACAGTAACAAAGATCTAAGATGTATATGACATTGGCTGGTAGAAACATTGCAGGCTGGTGACTCTTCTCATATTTGGGGAAAACTGTTACCTGTGTTAAACTGGAACACTGATTATCAAACTTATAACTCTGAGGAAGTGGATTAAAGACAATTGGAAGTTGAGTTTGTGTTGGCTATCACTCCTTGCTTTTATTTATTGGTTTATTTATTTAAGTTTTTGAGATAAGGTCTCACCATGTAGTTCAGACTGACCTTGAACTCACTATGTAGCCCACACAGGCCTTGAACTCACAGTGATCCTCCTGCCTCAGCGTCTGGAGTGCTGGGATTACAGGTGTGTGGCAACATGCCTGGCCTTACTCCTTGCTTTTAGCAAGGTTCTTCCAAAAGAGATAACATCAGTTAAGAATAACCAGTTTGCAAGCAGAGATGGAAGAAGACAGAATGCTACTATTGGAGCCCCTATATAACATCTGCCTCTATTATCAACCCATGTACTACTATCTCTGAGAGTTCCGTTTGGATGCATATCTGAAACATTTTCTAATCACTCTTGTCTCTTCTAAAACAACATACAGTCACACAAAGTCAGGGCTATGCTCCTTGAGAGATCAACTTCTCTTCAATCAACTTTTTTCAATTTAATGCTCACAGAGAAAGTTTAAGTTGTTTGTCCAAGGTCAAATGGCCAACTCATTAGGTTCAATGACCTTTGCCCAGAGTCTTTCTTTGGTACTGTACAGATGTTCCTCCTTGAGGCCCTGTATACAGAATAGGCAAGGTTTCTATCTAATTCCCCTTCCTTAACAAGTCTAACCCTTTTGTGTTCGTAGCTCTTCTATGCCTCTAATAGTTTTAGTACAGTTTACATTGCTTTAAAAGGGAGACCCCAACACGGTGACTTAAACACAATAAAAGTTTATTTTTCTCTGAAATTACGATAGAGGAAGGTGATCCAGGGCTGGTAGGGCTGTGTGGCCATCTTTGACACACAAGTTTTTGTTTCAACATCTGAAATGGTTGAGGATCTCTCATTCCTATTTACACCCCAGAGAGAGTATGGATAGAGGTAGGGCAAGGGAAATATATGCCCTGGTACTTTTTTTTTTTTTTTTCTGGTGCTGAGGATTGAACTCAGGGCTTTGTGCTTGTGAGGCAAGCACTCTAAACACTGAGCTAAATCCCCACCCCACCCTGGTACTTTTTAAAACACTATTTTAATTGACAAATGAAAAAAGTATATCTTTTTGGTATACAACATATTGTTTTGAAATATGTATCTATTATAGAATGATTAAATCAACCTAGTTAATCTATATACTAGCTATTTGTACATTATTATTTATTTATACATTTATTTGTGGGAGAAAACTTAAAATCTACTCTTACAAATTTTCAAGTATGTAATACATTATTAATTATAGTCACTGTGTTGTGCAACAGACCTCTTGAATTTATTCCTCCTTATTGAGATTTTGTATCAAATGACCAATTGTTCCCCAATTCCACCACTACCCTCAGTCTTAGATGACTACCATTCTACTTTGTGTGTGACTTTTTAAGATGCCACATATGAGATCATGTGGTATTTGTCTTTCTGTTCCTTATTTCATTTAGTATAATATCCTCCAGATTCATCCTTGTTTTTGGTGCTGGGGATTGAACTTGGGGTTTTGCACTTGCTAGGCAAGCGGTCTACCACTTGACCTAAATGCCCAACCCCTCGTGTTGTTTTAAATGACAGGATTTTCTTCTCTTTTTATGTCTGAATAGTATTTATTTTATTATGTATACAAACCACATTTTCTTTATTCCATTAATGGACACTTAGGTTGATTCTATATCTTGGCTATTACAAGTAACTGCTGCAGTGAACTTGGCAATACAGACATCTTTTTGACATACTGATTTAATTGCCCAGTAGTGGGATTGTTGGATCATATGGTAGCTCTAGTTTTAGTTTTTTGAAGAACCACCATAGCGTTGCATAATGGCTGTACTAATTTACATTCCCACCAAAGATGTGGAAGCATTCTCTTTTCTCCTGGTCCTTGCTAACACTTGTTTTGTCTTTTTGATAATAACCATTCTAATAGGTGTGAAGTAATAGTTAATTTTGGTTTTGATTTGCATTCTCCGATAATAATGTTGAGCTTTCTTTCGTATACCTGTTGCATACTCCAGGACTTTTAAGGGCATGATCCAGAAATCACACATGTCACTTCTGTTTATATTCCATTGGCTAGAATTTAACTGTGAAGGAGAATATAACTAAACAGTGGAGACTCTGAGCAGCTATATAATCAACTAAAATGTGGGAATTCCACTTATAAATTATGGTAGAGTGAATATTGATGGTCAATGAGCAGTTTCTACAACAGCAGCTTAGTTTCAAGGACTATAAACTAATATCCAGGGGGCTGGAGATTTAGCTCAAGAGATAGAGCACTTGCTTAGCAAGCTCAAGGCCCCGAGTTCGATTCCCAGCACCTAAAAAATAAAACAAAACAAAAAAACCAAACCTAATATCCAGAACTCTATTCTTGACTTTCTGAGAATACATTATTTAAAAAATTGTTTTTAGTAGTTTTGAGACAAGGTCTTGCTATGTAGAACAGACTGAACTTGACTAATGTAGTCTGGGTCGACCTTAAACTTGTGATCCTCCTGCCTCGGCATCCCAGGTGCTGAAAGTATAGGTTTCCCGTGCAGTCTGGGTTTTGTTCATAAATTTTTTTCCTACCCCTATGTCTTTGAGGGTTCTTCCTATTCTATTCTCCAGTTAATTTAATGTTTCTGTTTTAATGTTTAGATCTTTGATCCATTTTGATTTGAGTTTAGTACATGGTGAGAGATATATATCTACTTTTAATTTTCGACATGTGGTTAGCCAATTTTTCCAGCACCATTTGTTAAATAGGCTGTCCTTCTTCCAGTGAGGGTGTTTGGCTTCTTTGTCAAAGATGAGGTATTTGAGTGTGCCTGGGGTTGTTTCTGTGTCCTCCAATCTATTCCATTGATCCTCAGGTCTGTCTTTTTGCTAGTACCATGCTGT
>PVJO010026137.1:0-21589 GCA_004026905.1 Hystrix cristata
GCAAAATGCTACCTGAAATGCATGGATATAAAATTTACATCCTCACATCTCCACGTTTCTGGTCAGTTAGGATATAGTTAAGATCATCTCAGATGATAAGGAAACAACTACTAATAATCCTGAATGTGGTTGTGCTTCTTTTACAGGTGCATAACTTACCAATAACCTCATTTTCTATATTTGTTCAAACATTTTCAAAACAGAATTTGTTTCATGAGGAAATATGATTGTCCAGCACCTGTGTCAGTGCTGCACAGCAAATCATAATAGGGGTAAGAATAACTCTTACTAGAGTGAAAAATCTCTTTATTTCCTTAATGACTCTGTCATTCAATTATTTTACATTGTAATGTGCTTTTCGTCCTAAGAATACAAAAGATGCCCGTGGTGATTAACTTGATATGTCCTCATTCTGTTCGTATGATGTCTCTATGACTACAGGTGGGATAATGGGGTAAAAACTAATATAATATGTTGTCAGAGACCCCCAAATTAATTAGATCACCAGAAAGTCGGAGCTGGGTTTCTGGCTGAGGGATACACCCTATTTACCATTCTTTTCCGGTAGACTGTACATTCTAACAGACGAGATAGATTTTTTTTCAGGTATGGAGCGTTTGAGTATGCTGTAGTAATCAGGCAACGTGAAACTAATATTTTGGAAATACAGTGTACTTCCTTTTTCAATGGAGCATTTTTGGTTTTTGTTTTTTTTTTTTTTTTTCACTATCATATATAATGCAGCATGAATAAAGCCCTACCCAAGTTTCACATTTGTGAGGAAGCTGGCATTATTGGAGATTAGTGCCAGGGAGGAGAAATGACCCTATTAACTCTGAAATGGTTATAGTGTGCTTCACAGGGAAACTAGCATCATAAGTGTGAGTGGTTATTTTTGCAGACATTTTCTATAGAAGTTATTAATATATTAAATCAAAAAGAACTGGAAAATGCTTTCTAGAAGTATAGGAAAATAATGTTTAAGTTTCAGTATTCATCTTTACCTGAAATATCATGCAAATCTGTGTTTTCTGAAATGTATCCCAAGCATGCGCGTACTTTCACAGTTCATTTCTTTGCATTTACCTTTTCTTTCTACATGAAATCCCCTCTTTATTTTTTTCTCATGTCAGGTCTCTTTGTTTCTTAAGGCCTCCATCAGTTGCATCTTCTTTTGGGGTTGATCCCTGTAACAGCTTGTTAACTCCCTTTGTATTTCTAGAGCATTTTGTTCTTGTTGCTGATAATATGTTTTTATTTGTTGGCTTAGGCTCTCTTTCCATCTTTGGAACTCCCATTCAAGTCTATGCTTCTCAATAGTATGGATTACCCTTTTCAGACTGAGCCCAGCATCTCACATAATGACTGGACATATTGGGGATGCACTCACTATCAAGTGAATAAATTATATTATTACTATATGTAATGTGTGTATTATTTGGACGCCCTGTGTCTTTCAAAAATGTTTAATATGGCTTCTTAAAAAAAATTGGAAGAGAATAGGTGGAGGATGGGAAATAAAATGGCCAACCGTGAATCTATAAGTGAATTTGCAATATATGTATAAATGCATTCATATATATAAAAAGGCAAATATGTAGAAATTCTGTAATATGCATTTAAAAACCTATCCTGTCTGATTATTTTATCTTTTTTATTTTGTCCTGGAAAAGATTTGTTTTTGCTTCTAATTTGTACATTGCATCAGTACTCTATATATCTTGTGCCGAAGGATTTCTCTGTGGAGTGCTTGTTAGTGCAAAGATTTGAATGTAATCTGCATGTGGTGAAATAAGATGGGCTCAGTTCCACTGCTATAAGCATAGAAATCTATAACATGACCGTATATGGTGCTCTTCAGCTCTTGAGATGCTGTACTCTGACTCCTGATTACTGCTGTCTTTCAAAAAGCATGGAGCCATGGGTTAGGGATACTAGAATGCTAATTCAAAATAATGATCTTTTCTTGAAATAAGTATACTTTAAAATTAGTGTAACTGGAAGATACCTGTGAATTTTAACTAGCTTTTCAGGTGTCTTGTTTACTAAGTTTAAATAAACAAACATATTAAAATGATATTCTTACTTTCCTGCTCTCAGGATTAAAGTGATACAAATCTAAGTAAAGATGTTTTGGTTGTTCTTAATATAAGATTCTCTCTCAATCTAATGATATGATGTTTTTAAAATAGAGAATAAAACATTGTTATTTTGTTCCTTAATTGTTAAAATAATGAGGGCTTATTTTTCTTGGTAATTTATTTAAGACAACAAAGAAGTCACTCATTGGCAACATTTCAAAGGCAATGGGCCAAGATGGTGACCCATTTCTTTTGGTGTGGCAGCCCTTAGAGTCTTGTGTTCCAGAGGTTTGGTAGCCACTAGCTGCCGTCTGATTTGTAAGGCAGGAAAGTCTGGACTTTTGAGTCATACTCACTTACTTCACAAGGAAGACGAAATGTGTACCAGCTTCAAAACTTATCTACTGACATGTAGATCTTGCTGCCAGAGGACTTGGTCATGGCAAAGAACCTGTGTGCTACCTTTGGTCATGTTTTATCAGCATGGTTCTTCACTTTCATGCTGATTAATTGCTAAGTGGAATGTATCTCTCTACTTGAGTATGTCTGGGTCCCTGTCTGTCCATTTATCCATCTCTCCATCTCTTCATCCATCCATGTATGCATCTATCCATCCATCCATTCAACACTACGTTTAGAATGGGATAGAATTAATCTCTGGAAGCACTTTTTTACAATTGAGGCCAGCAGATAGTAAATATTTTAGGTTTGTAGGCCACTTCTTTCTCTGTTCCAGCTACTCAGCTCTGGTGTACTAGGGCAAAAACAGCAATAGGCTATATATACATAAATGGTGCAGCTGTGATTCAAGGAAATATTTTTAAAAAGGAATTGACTTGTAAATTGCAATTCAAACAATGTAAGATCAAACTCAGTATAGTTTGTGTGCTTAATTATCATCTGCCTTTGAAAGTTATCTACAAAAGATTTCACCATTTTATTTTTACTTAAACATGTTGATCATTTATATACTAATCAGTTTTCTCTGGTACTGGTTATTGGTGTTATTGGTTTGGTCTACTGCCACACACACACACACACACACACACACACACACACATACAAACAATAAAATATTCCAGGTATATAACTAGTAACAACACAGTTAGATTTAATAGTTTTTCCATAGAGGTTAAAGTGCTCGCTCCAGCAGCACATATGCTTAGAAGTTAAAAAACTATATTTTGACATAGAAATATGGCCAAGACATATTGCTAAATGAAAAAAAAATTGAATTTATAAAGGTTCTAAGTAGCATGTACAATGTGATTCTATTTGTAAAAAGATGAAGAATAGATCTATGTATATGTATGTCCACTTGCATATTATAAATTTCTTCTGAAAACATACCATCCATCAGAGTTCTTAATTTTCAAGCAAATGAAATGACTCGACTCAATATGAGTGGGAAAGATTTACTGAAGGATAAGCAATAGTTCAAACATCTCTAGAGTGCCTGGGAGCCAGGCTTACAGCAATGCTCAAAGTCACTGGTCCTGTGAAGATGCCCCATCAGCTTGCAGTGAGCACTACACTGCAGTTTGAGTCACTGACCACACAGGGCCTGGATGCTGGATTTTCCTCCAGTTTCTAGTGCTGTGGAACGAACTCTGGAGCATTACTGCTCTTTCATATCTTGAGTTCCAATTCAGAGTCTACCATAGTGCATTTGATTGACAGCTTGTTCTTTTGACCTAGATGCAAAGGAAGTTTGGAAAGCAAGTATGTGGCGCTCACTCCTGTAGTGGACAAAGGGCCCAGCCTCTTAAGTTGGGGGGGTTTTGCAAGCTGTAGGAGGAGGGTTTGGAAGCTTGACTGCCTGAGGGAGTGAAAGCAGTGCTCTGCAGATGCTCAGGGAATTGTTAGAATCAATGATTTCTGGTAGTGTGGTTGGAAGGACTGGGGAGCAGAAGGGGACTCTTGCTTCCATTTT
Source organism: Hystrix cristata (assembly GCA_004026905.1). Lineage (NCBI taxonomy): Eukaryota > Metazoa > Chordata > Mammalia > Rodentia > Hystricidae > Hystrix > Hystrix cristata. The sequence goes on from PVJO010026137.1 coordinate 4,015, forward strand.
ACTCTTTTGTGCCTTTGAATTAATTAAAAAGAAAAGTATATATACCAATATAATAAAAGGGCTGTGGGGAAAATGAATAAAAAGGAGAAACAAATTTTCCCAGCTCTTGTGTAATCTGTTTCTCTCAGAAGAGCTCAAGTTTGCCGAACTGGGCAATTGATTCAGCGTCCCACTCACTTTTGTTTTAAAATTCTCTTTAGAATTTCCTTTCAAGTTAATTGAACCCTTATTGAATGTACTTGGTTGGACAATGAGACATAAAATGGTTTTCTTTGGGATACCTCTGGCTCATTCTTTCTGGCTTGGTAGAGCGGATTCAGTTTATCTTTTTTGAGGTCTACAGTAGGTAGCTTTGGAAATGGGCTGTTACAGATAATGAAATGCTCATAGATGCAAAGTGCAAAAGTAAAGTAAACTTAAAAATTTGGTCCTAGCATGTATTTTCCCCAATTTCTCAAACCATCATATATTTGCTGCTTGACAGAAAAATCAGTCTAAAAACTTAATTCATTCCGAATAAAGTTTTAGTAGATATATTAACAATGTTTTCAACTTTTTAAAAATGGTTTTTGATTTACAAAAAAAAGATATTGTAGAAAATTCCCATATATGACATAAACAGTTTCTCTTATTATTAATATCTTACATCAGTGTGGTACAATTGGTACAATGAATAAAATAATACTGAGACATTGTTACTGACTAAAGTCCATACTCTATTAAAATGTCCTTAGTTTCTAACTAAAGACTTTTTTTCCATTGCAGGAGAGCCGATATATTTTATACATATATATTGCATTTGTTCACCTGTATAGTAGTGTCATAGAGCTATGTAGTGCTAGTTCTAATTTAAATACCTTATGGAATTTGGGAAAAGAAAAAATAAAGATAAGGCTCTGTCACAAAAAAGTTCTTATATTCTTTTTTGCATAAGTATTACATGAGAAAAAAAATCAACCTTTTATTCTTCTCCCCCATTTTATATTTAGTGGAACATGTTCCTGTAGAACCATACACTATTCCTCTGTCACAGGCTGAAGTCATACAGGAAGGGAGTGATGTCACTCTAGTTGCCTGGGGCACTCAGGTTAGTAGTGGTGATCCCAACTCTTAAAGTCCATGTTGTGCTTGGAAGCCCTCATTTTTAAGTCTAGTATGTGAAGAATTGAAAATGATGCTTTCTTTATATTTTAGATTAAATGTATTTGGTGCTACTGATGCTGATTTCTTTTGTTTTTCTAATTCTATTGAGATATAATTGACAAAAATATATATTCAAGGTGTCCAAGTATATATATATATTATATATATATTCAAGGTATTCAAAGTGATAATTTGATATATTTATACATTGTGAAATGATTACAACACTCAAGTCAACCGCATAGTCATCACTACACAGTTACCATTTTGTGTGTGTGCACCTCTGTGTATGCACAGGTAGATGCTCAAGATGTAGTCGCAAATAGTGAATTTCAAGAACATAATATGATATTATTAGCTATAGTCACTATTGTCAGAATTCACTTATAACAAAGTTTGTAGTACTGATTTGAGTGAAGGTGCTGTGCCTATTCTGTCATACTAAAATACATAGCACATGATAAAATATGTGGAAAGTTTATAAAAATGTACCGATTTAAAACACTTTTGATGCATATTATATATCTGTATTCCTGCTGCTGCTTTTATGATCCTTTTCCTTCCATGTCCTGTCATCCCTCATCAGTACTTTGCTGGCCAGTGCTCCAGCCTCAGAATTCCATACCTTTCTCTTTTCCGGGGACCTTCTCTACTGACCCCCCTCAGCTTTTCCTACATCTTGTCACATTTCTCTACCACCAAACTTTAAGCTCGATTCTTTTTCTCTTGGTGTGGACTGACACTCACTCTCTCTTTTTCTTTCTTTCTCTCTCTCTCCCCCATCCTTTCCCCCCTCCTTTTCTTTTAAAGAAATAATCACTTTTTCTCTACAAAGAAATAGTTTAATTTAGGAAATTGAGTGCAGCATAGTATGTACTTATTTTAGAAAATTAAAAGACAGCATTAAACATAAAGATGGTTACAAAGCTTTTCACAATGTCCCAAGCTCCTGCTTTCTCTCCCTGATTTTTGGTGTGGAGAGCACTTCAGTCCTTCTGGTTCTCATCTGCAGGAGGGTCACTGTGCTGCTGGGCAAGCCACATCCCACTGAGGGTGCCCATGGTGGTTGGGGTGAACCATTTTATCCTTCACTTTTATATCCACATCCCCGTCACCTTGCTTCTCTTCTATGTAGGAAAGTGAGAGTGTATTAGGTACTAACTCCCATAGCTTGTTGCTCTGTCACACCACCACTTCCATGCTAATCTTTATCATCTTCCTTTTGTCTTCGAAGAAGAGGTATCTTTTTCTTTTGTAGCTGTCACTGCAAGTCTGTGTCGGATTGCATTCCATTTTACCTTCTCCAGGACTGTGACACACAAGCCGATTCTTTGCCCTCCTGACTCTAGGTTTCCTTTCCATGCTGCTTTTATTAAAAAGTTGTATGTTTTGTCTTCATATCTGAAGAATGCCTTTCCCTTTAAATACCATTATTCTTCTTCCTTTCTCTTATCACTAAACCTATTCATCTTTTTGTGGTATTGCAGCTCAGACTCGGGGCCTTATGTGTTTTAGGTGGGTGCTGAGCTGTATCCCAAGCTTCCCTTCCTCTTCCTGTTTTCTGTTTTATTGTATTTTACTCTATTTTAATATATTTTTATTGGTGCCTGTTAATTTTGTAAAACACTAGGTTTTGATGTAGTAATTTTAACATGCAATGACATATTGTGATCATGTCTATCCATTCTCTTATCCTCCTTTACACTCTCTTATTCCCTTCTTCTTGTCAAATGTTTATCTCCTCTCTAATTTCATGCCATCTTTTTTTTTTTTTTTTTAAGATTCTACATATTAGGGAAAACGTGATACTTGTCTTTTTGAGTCTGGCTTATTTCACTTAGCATAGTGATCTCTAGTTCTATCTATTTTCGTACAAATGACAATTTTGGTTTTTTTATGGGTGAATAATACTCTGTTTTATTAGATACCCATATATTCTCTATCCATTCATCTGTTTTTGTGTCCCTAGTTTGGTTCCATATCTTGGCTCTTATAAATTTTGCCACAATAAACAATAGTATACAGGCCTCCCTATCATATGCTGACTTTGATCTCAAGCAGCAGTATAGCTGAGTCGTATGGTATATCTATTTTTAGTTTTTTTAAGGATCTTCTGTACTGATTTTGCATAGCCCAAGCCCCTGTTTTTAAAAACTTTTGAGGCAGGGTCTCACGGAGTTGCGCAGGCTGGCCAACTTGTGATCCTTCTGCCTCAGACTTCAGCGTAGCTGGGATTACAGGCATATGCTACCATGCCTGGCTCGTATTAAACTTGAGGGGCTCTATTATACTATCTTTAATTATTTAACTTCTTTGTATTCTTGTACCTTATGACCTTTGTATCCATTAATTTACTAAACTTGTTTTTAGTAATCTAATATCATAATTGTTAAATCTAGACCTTATTTCATACTGCTATTTTATGTGACATTGGCTGCTGTCTTTATGAAATGGATTTTTTCTTTAGCTTCTGGGATATTATCTCTCCTATTTTTATTTTCCTTGACTCCTTAGCTATTATTTTTTTGTTCGTTTTACTTCTAGTGAACTTCTGTTACTGCTGTTTTTCTCTTAACTGTTGGCAAGCTATGGGATTCCATGATGTTTGTCCTGTATTTCTTCCTTTATATGAGTTCCTTTCAAATTACTTATGACTTGGGCTGGGGAATTAGATCAAGTGGTAGAGCACTTGCCTAGCAAACACAAGGCCCTGAGTTCAATCCCTAGCACCAAAAACAACAACAACAGCAGCAGCAGCAACAACAAAACAATCCCAAATTACTTATGACTTTATTTATCTACCATGTTCTATTTTTGGAATCAGTATCTGTAGCACCTATTTATTTCCTTTTATCTAAGAGTCTGTGTTTTGGACATTTATATTTGATTATTTTTGGCAGAATATGGATTTAATATGTCTAAAATATATGAATTCTTCATAGAGATCTATTCCATTGACTATAAACAATATCTCCATAAATAGCGATGTCAACATTCAACTAGTTTTTCAGGCCTGAATCCTTCCAGTCAATCTGAATATTTTTCTCTTATTCTTAGGTTCATGTGATCAGGGAAGTAGCTTCTATGGCAAGAGAAAAGCTTGGAGTGTCTTGTGAAATCATCGACTTAAGGACTATATTACCTTGGGACGTGGATACAGTTTGCAAGGTATAAATATAATATTGATAGAATGTCATTTACTCAAGACCTTGGGCCAAATTCATTGTATATTTGCAAAGAATTGTTTTGAAATTGTGAGCTGTATGAGGATTCCAATTGATTTAAAGCTTTGAAATTTGCAGTGTGAAAGGAATAGGTGTTGTATAATCAGCCTAATACTTAAGGAGTCAAGTCACTTTATAGTTTCTTTTTCCTTCCGTAGTTTTCTTTGTTTAAAATATTACAAAACTGTACCTTTTGTGCCGCCAGCTCTGTTCAGCTCTATGAGTAATGAGTGGTGCAAATGAGGGAGCGTATCCGGGATGTTGGAAGTTGCCTGTGTTTTTAACTTCTTATTGGTTGTGGTTCAGTAAGCTAGGTTTAATTTAGTTAGACAAGTGGTTTGGCTGAATTTTCATTCATCTTCTCTCCAAATATGAGGACAGATTATTCTTTAAAATATAGTTCTCTTTTTACAGCTTTGATATTGTAGATCACACAGTATTATGTTGTGGCATTCTGGCTGCTCTGATTGATAGTTTCTAAGTAGCCTCTTGATCTTTGACCTGATTAGATTGATCTTGTTCTTACTATTAATAGGATTCACATAAGCTTCTCTCAAAAATATAGTTTAGTTCCTATGTACTTACCTATAACTTGTATCTTTCATATTAATGGCTAGATACTTTTAAAAGTATCTGTTCTCATACTGTTACCTAACAAAGATTAAACTTTTTCTGTGATGGTCTTATCTACTAAGGTAAATAATCATTACATATAATGTATTTTTTTTAAGGATTTACTGTTGTAGCAAATCAGTCCTAGAGTATTTTACATTTTTTTATTTTTTAGAACTTTAGTATTCTCTTAGCTTTCACAGACTATTAGATAAGTTACGTGAAAATAATCTGTAGATACTACTGTTATAAAAGTGTAACAGAGGGTATTATTATGCAAAGTTGCTTTATAATTGTAGAAAATTGAGATCTTGTTATAGTGAATGTTTTGTGGACTCACTTGACATCATCAAAATCTTTGATATGGTTACAGATGTTTTCAGCAATGTCCTAACCCCATGTATTTGCAGTTGCCAGAATTAGGAGCAATAATCCATGTTGAGTTATTTATAACTGAAAAAAATAATTTAATGCCTTTTGTAAGAAGTATAAAAATAAGCCAGAGGTTGAGTTTTTTACCAAATAACCTGGTGTTGCAAATTGTGGTTCAACTGGAGCCGACTTCTTGATTACAGCCTGAATTTCCCACTTGGTTTGCACTTTTAGTATAGATGGTGTTTCTGCATGGGGATATAATGTTTTCTTCATAGCATGGTGAGTGTTCTGATATGTAGTCAGGGCATGTATTTTAGAACTTTATTTGCAATATTTATTTATCTCTACATTCAAAAAAGATTTGTAGCAGCTTCCAATAAAACACAAATGTAACAGCACTCTCAGTTGTTAACTATGAAAGCAAAGAGAGCAGGGATGGAGGAAGAAAGAAGGGGGAAATTATTTATATTTTATTTCTATATCAGTTTGCTTTTGCCCTCCTTTATTAGCTGTGCTACTCACATCTTTGGATGGTCCTGGAATGTAAATCCGGCGTCCTCAGAGCTCTGTACTGCTAGGGAACAAGAAAGAGTAGTGCACAGCCCTGTGCTGAGTGTGAAAGTGATGTGTCAGATCTCTGACCTATTATCATCCATTTCTTAGTTTTGTGTTGGGATGCTTTCATCATCTTATTTATCTAGTTTGATGACCTTTCAATTGTGACAGTGAAAGCCAGCTAGCTTGTCATTTTTGGATTACTTTGACTTTCTTTGTGACTTTCTTCATTGCTGATTGCAGTCCATCTTTTGTTATACTTCATATATCAAAGGAGAAAATTTAGTACTTACCTTTTCCCCTAAAATTTAAAGATGATGTGAGAGGAAAAGGCCCGGTAGCCAAACATTCATATTAAAAATGAAGGCTTCTTTTTTTGTTTAACTAGAGTTTAGTTTTTCTTCTTTATCTTTATGGGTTTTGTAATAATCAAAACTTATGTTTATAATCTCTTTCAGTTAGCTGTGTTTTATTAGTTGCTTTTGTCTTAGGACAAAATTGGATTTCATAGTTTTATTTATTATGTATCAACTCAACACCAATGTGCATCTTTTGGAATGCTTAATCAAAAAAAGCTTATTAAATTTAAAAATGATTCATTAAACACGTACAATAGCACACAGTAGAAATGACTCTAGAACAGTTGATGGGTTAATACTTTTTGCGTAGCCTTGGTGCATTGTATGGGGTCAGAGAAAGTAGCAGAGGTTTTGAATGTTGCCCTGGGATGTTACAAAATTGAAAGTGTATCAAATAAACTTTGTAGACCCCCCAAAAAATGCATACCTGATGATAAGAATCCAACTGTCTGTTATTCTAGGATTGTTATTGCACTATAACATTTTTGTTAGTTTATAGTCAAAGATGCATGTTATAATCCGTACAGTTACACCTGAAATATAGTGAAAGGATGCATGCCTAGCAAGTTAATCAGAAAAACATAAATTCATAAAAATAACTCAGAGGAAAGAAAAAACATACAAAAACAGATGAGACAATGGAAAACAAATAGTAAGATGATAAATACAAACTCAAAAATACAAGTAATTAAATACAAATGGATTAAAAAATCTTAACAGATTTACACATAAATTCTCAATAAATTGGACAAATTTCACAAAAAATACAAATTATTTTAAACTGGTAAAAGAGGAATTAGAAAGCTTGAATTTTTATTAACTATTTAAAATGGCATACTTTATCCAAGGGGAGTTTCTAATTTAAGAAATTAAATCCATTCTCAGCAACCTGCATTTAGAGAAAATCACAGGCTGATAGTGTTTTTCTACTGGTGAATTTTCTTTTCTTTTTTTTTCTTTTTGGGTGCTGGGGATCGAACTCAGGGCCTTGCACTTGCTAGGCAAGTGCTGTACCACTGAGCTAAACTCCCAACCCCTACTACTGGTGAATCAAGTGTAAGTTTTTACAGAGAGTGGAATCATCAGGAAGACTTAAATTCTTTTCATAAGACCACGTTCTCAAACATTCACAAAGCAGTTGATACAATCCCCCAAATTAACAGAAACTTTAGAAATCTGATCATTATTTTGATGATGAATAAAACACTTGCTAAAATTTAAAATTCATTCATAGTGACAATTTCTTAACACCTCAAATATGGAAATGATTTATCTTACTCTGAATAAGAGTAGCCACAGAACACCTGTAGCAACAATTTTATTTTCTAGTGAAAATTCGACTGCTTACTCCTTGAGACGAGGAATATCTAAGGGAAAATTTAGTGACACACATCTCAGACCATTGCGCAGAGAATCACAAAATATTATTCAGGAAAATTAAGACTCAAATAAATGGAATCATATAGAGGTTGAGTATTTCTTATCCAAAATACCTAGAACCAGAAGGCGCTCAGATTTTAGAATGTTTGCACAGAATAGTTGCAAATTACCAGTTAGCCTCATCTTGGGGCCCCAAAACTTTTGGATTTTGGAGCATTTCAGATTTTAGATTTTCAGATTAGGGATGTTCAACCCTTCTATCATGACAATTCATTATAAGTCCAAGAATAGTCAAAGCAAACTTGAAGAAAAGCAAAGTGGGAGAACCTTGCTGAATGTCAAGGTACATTGTAGAGCTGTGGTAATGATAGCGCTGCATTAGTATAAAGACAGAAATATGGACTAATGAGATAGAAGAGAGTCCAGAAACAGATCTGCTGGATTCAGGACAAAAGTGATATTGCAATTCAGAGATGAAAATGCTGTTTTTCAGTAAATAATATTGATTCATTTAGGTACAGGTAAAAATAATTACCTTATACTTTATCACACAACTGTCAATTCCAAATGCAGATCTAATTGTGAAAGAAAAAAATAATAAAGCTCTTGGAAGAATGCAAAGGTGAATGCCTTTAGGATCTTGCACACTAACAAAACAGTGGTATTAACAAAAGACTGATCACATTTTGTTTCTTTAAAATTAAGAAAATTCATTCATTGACAGGGGACCAGTAAGAGAGTAGATGACCCATGGATTTGGAAAAACTAAGGGAAACTTATGTCCAGAAATATGAAGTACTTTTATAGTAAAAAAGAAAAGACAGACATCCTAATAGAAAGATGGGCAAAACTCTTGAGAAAGTACTTCATAAAGGAAGATACCCAGATGGCCAATAACCATATGAAAAGTTACTCAATTTCTTTAGTCCTCAGGAAATGTAATACTCTTAGAGATACACCATTCTGGTTAAAATTAAAAGTATTACAAATACTAAGTGTTGGCAAGAATGTGAAGCAGCTCACTTCTCATATGCTACGGTACAACCGATTTGGAGAATTGCCGCTATCCACTTGAACCCTGTAATCCAGCTAATATAAAGACTTTGCACATATTCCAAAATCTAAAACAGTTTTGAAATCTGAAACACCTCTCATTCCAAGCATATTGGATAAGGAATGTTCAGTCTGTTTTTTGGGCCACTTATCAGCTCAGGAAGAGCCTGGGCACACTCTATCCAGGGGGAGTTTCTTTTGTCATGCAGTTCTGTCCCAGTCCTTTGTTCAGTTTCTCTTTATAGCCCAGCTCTCCTGTCATACTGACAGGAAACGGGTGCTCCGAAGTAGAGCCACTGTGTCCCAGATCTCCCCAGGAGTGAGGACAGTGGTGAAGGCCCCGAGCTTTGCTGAACTTTCCTGCTGACATGCTGAGCACATTCCACATGAGTTGGAAAGTGAGCTGCAGTCTTCACACAGCAGTGGTGTGAGCCCTTCAGGTGCTGTCAAGCTTGAAGGGAAGACTTTTCTTAAATGGTAGAGATCCAGGGAGGCTGCCTGTGAAAAAATAACTTGATTTTGGCAGGAGAATGACAGGCTTTGAAAGAAGCTCAGTATTTTAAGAATCATATTATAATTTAATTTAGAATCGACTGTTGAGGAAAAGAATAGAAAAAGACAGTATACAAAGTGCAAATGACTTCCAAATTTATCAAGAAGTTAAAATTAACACTTATAATTTGGACATATTTACATTTTCACTGAAGATTACATTATGCTAATTCTTGAAATAAATAAAGATTTAACCTTACACCCTGTTGTTTTTTTTTTTTTTTTTTCCTCTCATCTTTCTCTCATGTTCTGCCTCCCCACATTTAATCCCAAAGCAGATCCTGCTGGCTTTAACAACATGACATGTGCAAAATCTGACCACCCCTTCTTGTGCTGTTACCCTTGATCTTGGTCCAAACCACTAGCACTTCTCACCTGGGTTTTGGTCATAGCCCCCAACTACTATCTCTTGCTTGTGACCTTCCCACGCCATAGGCAGAGTGTAATGTGACTAGTCTCAGAAGGTCTCAACGGTTTCTCATTAAACTTGGTAGAAAAGCCAGATCCCTTGCCTAGCCTGTAAAGATTTACTTGATCTCACCATAATCCTCAGCCCGCTCCGATCCACCCTTCAGGAACTACCTCTTCCCCAGATATCCCTGTGGTTCACTCTGGTAAGTCACTTGGATAGAGTTTTTCATTAAGAGCTTCCCAGACCCAGTTATACGATACTGAATCTTCTTCTTACCAAGAGTGTCTTCTACCTTTTTCTTTTTCTCCACAGTGATTAGCAAGATCTAACATAACATTGAGTAAACTGACTAGCATAGTTCAAGTTCAAACGTTTATTTATGTGCCTTACGATTTAGTTTGACCTGGTGTTTTTTTCTTTAACAGTTCCCATTTTTCTAAATGGTATGTAGAAATTTTCCATCTGAATTTTCATTGCAGTAGGACCAGTTTGTCTTCAGTGAAAGGCAAAGTGAAAAGTGAAAATGGCAGCTATCTGCAGTTTCCAAGAAATGGGTTGTCTGGATAATTACATTTTCTGCATAGATGAGAATTACTGTTTTGCGCAGCAGCTTTAAAGAATTTTTAACCTTTTGAACGTCAGTATTTCTAAAACCTTTCACTTACATTTTCTCAAGGGAAATACAATGCATACAATTTCATCTAAAAATAATTCAGTCCAGGTGAACATGGATTGTTACACGTTGTTAAGACAGTGTATGTTTATTGAGGTATATGACTGCTTGCTTCTTTGATAAATTTCTGTGCCTGACTTTTGTTGTTTTAATCCTTTTAAAATTTAAATTGTATTTTATCTCATTTTTTGCTGTCACATTATTAACTAGCTGTTTGAGATCCAGGTGACCAAACTCTAACTGTGACATTTACATTGGCCAGACAAGATCTGTAATGTTTTCTCATGAATGAAGAGCATATGTTTTACTGTTCACACCTTATTATAACAGTTTGTGCTTTTCAGGGCCCTTTCTCTCCTGCTTCCTTGTCTGGAATGCAGGTAGATCGCTGTCATGAAATTTTAGCTGAAAGAGATCACCACGGGCCAGTTCCCTTGGTAGGGCCGAGAACTGCTTCCAGTCGGGAGTTTTTTCTTTCAGCACAGCGTGGCACAAGATACTATTTGACAGTTTATACTCCTGAGCTCCAGAAAACAATGTCTTACGTTTTAATGTTCTTGCGAAGTGTTTTTTTTTTTTTTTAAACCAAATTAAGAAATGATACAGTGAAGATCTTTCTCTCTAGTCTGTCTTTTCTCTCCAGCTCTTTCTCTTACCTTTTTCTATTTTGAATGTAAACTATGCAGCAGAAGACGAAGATACGCCCAGAGACAGGAATAGTTATTCTTTGGCTACATACGGGACCACATCTAGTATCAAGAGTGTTTGGGGCTTAGAGTGTCATAGGAGCAGGGCAAGGGCTCGAACGTGAGAGACTGGCCATAGCTGGGAGGGAGCTTTCAGTGTCCTTAGATTTAGCATTCTTTCCTCCTGTCCTTTCACCCCAGCTCTTTCCGTTCTTGCCACAAAAGACTTCGCTGGGGGCTCTGGGTAAAGATAAGACAGGTATTAAGGCTCGCGCAGTAGTGTGAGGATGGTGAGGTTCTGGGAGCAGAGAGGTCTCAGCAAAAAAGTAAATGAGTATGTGGAAGAACCAGGAAGTAGTTAAACCTTGATGATTGGATGTGGGTAGTCTTTCAATATAGGAAGAACCAAGATTGCTTAGTCTTTGCATTTGTACCTGGGTGTTAACCAGAGTATTTGTTAACGATAGTGGGAAACGTGTTTAGAAGAACAGCGAAGACATCAATTACATTAGAAATTTAACTCTAATTTTATAGCCATTAAGTTTTTTTTCCATTTTCATAGGATTTATTTAGACTACCATGACTTTCATTTTTAAAATTAAGATTGCTAACACTAGCAAAGTAATACCTAGAGTCTGTACTTCGTACTCTATTGTTTTTAAATTGGTTTCATGGGAAGTTGAAGGATTTACTTTTAGAAAAACCTAACTGGTTAAGCACTACCAGTAATATACATTTAAAAAATGGGACTTTTTGGACTTAATTGAATAATACAGTGACTGAGTACTAGCTGTTTTCCTTGAGGTCGAGTGTGTGTGTGTGTTTGTGTGTATGTGTGCATGTGAAAGAGAGAGAGACAGAGAGACAGACAGAAAGAAAGGAGAAAAGAGAGAGGAGAAGGGGGCAATGCCAAATAGTCGAGGGTTGAGGTGGAAGGGGAGGTAATAACCACCAATAACCACTAGAGGCCTCTCTTGTGCCAGGTTTTATGGTTAACCTGGTTTTTCTCATAGTAGGGCCTGACTCTCATTGTAAATTAATCTCAATTTGTGTTATAGTTTTGAATAAATAATGTGCCAGTATTTTTATTCTAGGGCATCTATTATTATGTCATCTAAAATTTTTACTTAATTTAAATATCAGAACAGCTAATAATCCATTGGACTGAAAATAAAATTTAGACTGTCTTATCTAAATAAGCCTTAAGTAAAAACATAAAATCAATGAATATTACCCAATAAAATTATATGTCTCTTTGAAAGTACAAGCATATTTGAGTTTAAATTATTATTGATTTAATATGTTACATTTAACTTTTGAAAGTAGTTTATATTTTGATGGTAGACTTTAAGTCGTTGTAACTTACATGTTAAAAATTGTGTATATATCCTTCATGGTTAAAATAAGCTTCTGGTATCAAAAGCCTGTTTGAAAAATGATTGAGACATCTACTAAGCTATGTGGGGTAAAACTGTTTTTCTTTAGGAGTAAGGAAAATAGTCTCATTTTAATTTGGAATTGCTTTTGATGTAGCTTGACCTTGCAAAGAAAGCAGATAGGATAATGTCCTCCTGTCTGGTTAGATTAGTCTGTTATTCTTTTCCAAAGTGAAGTTGCTGACAGTTTGGAGCTTGGGCCCCTTTGCCAAGTCATCATACCCAGAGAATTGATTACAGCTAGTTAATTGTACTAACTGGAAGAAGTATTAGGTTCTTGAATGCTGTATGTGTTGGGATGTGACCACTACATTTATTGCCCTGCGTGGTGGCCTTTGGCTAATTCCTCAAGTTCTGTGAGGATAAGGAGTTTTGTGTACAGTATTTTGTTCATTGTTGGATTCCTAACAGTTGTGAAGACTATATAGAATGTAGCAGATGCCTACTATATATGTATTTGTTGAATGATCTTGCTTAATTTTAAAAATAACTGGTGGTATTTGGTTTTTAAATGAAAGAAATTAAAGAAGGAGTTGATAATTTCTTTAGGAGAAAGAACACTGAGAAAAACATTCCTGACACTTGGTCAATTTTTGGTCTAACTTATGTTTTAAAGAAAATTAAAATAATAAATATAGGTGCTGACCTAATTTTGTGTAATTTATTTTATGTAATAGCACTTATCATTCCTGGAAAATGGTAAATAAAAACGTTATCTTATATATATATCTTCTTATGGATATCTAATGCATATCTCCTTTTGTGCTCTTAACAGTTCTTCTAATTACACATCAGCGTTACTAATTTATACTTCAGAAAACTCAGTTGTGGAAAGACGGAATAACATATAGCTAGTGAAGGCCAGAGCTGGCTTTAACCCAAATTTTAGGACTCTAGAGCCTTCAATATTTTATTGCAGCGGGCAACTTTTCAAGCAAAGATTGATCAGAATTTATAAATATATTTTGGATGTGATGAAACAACTGATTTGTGATACGGTTTGAGTGTAACTTGAAAGCATAAAAGATATTGGCAATAGAAATATATTTATGGGGAGGGGTAATATTCTTATTTCATATCTATTTTGTGCCAGATTTTTTGTCAGAACCATGTATGTTCTTATTTAATCCTTTCAGTTATCCTTTATGCTAAGAATTATTATTCCTGTTTTAAAGAGAAGGAAATTAAATTTCAGAAAGATCAGAAACTTCCTTAAATTCACTCAACTAATCAGTAGCAGCACTGAAGTTCAATCTCAGGTCGTAAATTCTTAAACCCTGATATTATTATATAGCTCAGCAGCGCCTCATGTGAGAATATTTACTTTACAATTCAATTATTTCATGTTTTAAAAATTATCACTTGAGGATTTTACTGATGAAATGCTTCTAAAATTTCAGCTTGCAATGTATTTTACAGCATGTCTAGGAATTTACACATTTATCCAATTGTATCATACCTTAAAAAATATATATATATATATACATGAGATTTCTAAATACTCTCTATAAATTGTAAATTGTAATAGCATATTTTCTTTCTTTTGGCATTACTTTTTTTTTTCATTCTACATGGACCTGGATAAAGCAAGATTGAATTATAGAATTATATTTTTCTGTTACTAATCCTATTTTATATATTTTAAAGTGCCTCTTAATGTACTGAAATTATTTGAGTTTGACTCAAGATTTTCATTTTCTTTAAACTGTTTGCTTTTATGTTCTAAACAGCAGTGAAAAAAAATCCATTACCTCATTTCATAATGAAAAAATATATATATTGTGTTCCTAGTTTAACATTTTAGGTACAGTGTAAGAAATTAAAATTCATTGCTTTTTGTTCTTTTATATGATGGCGATTTAGCGTACTCTGCCTCACTAGACTTATACTTACACTCACAAAATTGTAATACTTATGCAGTAATCAGTAACACTTTTCTTATCTTTTCCTCTTATAATAATACCTTGGTTTTGCAGTGTCTAATGGTGATAATTTAACTGAAATATTTATCAAAATTGTGGTCTGCAGAGATTTTTCAAAAAGGAAATTGCTTCTTTAATTTATTGCATTGTTGGGGGTAATCTTATCAGTCACGGGCAGTAAGTCATTCCAAATATGTATACTCCCTGGTATGCATTTTTATTGCTTTTTCTTCCTAGAACTTGGTCGTCTCTTTATTTGTTTGTACTTTTATATCTTCGTCATACAATTCTCGATTTAACTGTGATATATCTTAAGTGTATTTTATTTTTATTTGATTTGATTGTTCTTTTTGAGACAGGTTCTTGCCGTGAAGTCCAGGCTAGCCTTGAGTTTGCTGTATAAACTCACGCTGACCTCTGTGTCACAATCCTTGTATCTCAGCCCCCTTGAGTGTCTTTTTCAGTATTTTTATGTATTTTTGATGATATTGAGATAGGGTCATTATTTCAGTTTTTCCTTTGACTTTGTAATTTTTTTCTTGTTTGATCGTGGCAACAAATGAAAAGTTCTACTTTTATATAGCAATAAAATATATAGTACAGCAGAGCTTGTAGCACAAAGCCTTATTTTCCTTCACCACCCCTACTCCCTTCACACAACCACTTTTAACTGTTTGTATATCTTATTCTTCTGAGAGCTACCTCCATATCTCTTAAGTCATACACTGTGCAGGTATTTCTGCTATGATTATACATACATATATATATATATATATAAAGTTTTTTTTTTCCTGCAAAGTCCTGGATTTACTACAAAATGTTCACTAGAAATAACAAGGATTTTGGGAAAAAAAATTGGTTGGGCAGACCATTTAAAACTTATACAACTTCATAATGAGAGCAAGGAAGGGTTTGTAACTAGAGTCAGGAAGGATGGAGCCTGGCGAGTTATGGACTTCAGTGCAAAATGCATCGAAGTTGGGGGAAACCATGTAATAAAGACTTCTAAAGCAGAGCAGATGGGCTGGCCCGGGCCAAGACGCAGAGTGTACAGCACAATGTTTCGCTGAGGCTCGAGTCAGCCATGTGGTTATGCTTTGCTTCTTTGCTTCTTATGGCATAAAACATGAATGTGCTGTGGCAAGTTGCATGTATGCCAACATGACAAGGTTAGTTGTTGCCATCTCTGACTGAAAAACATGTTTCACGTTTGTGCCGGGAAAATGGACTCCCCTCACCCAGTTTCCCCCTCATGTGCTTCACGGTGGACTTAGGCTTGGTTGGCCAAACCTGGGTCACTTCTTTATCTCAGCTCTGATAGAGACTGGAAGATGTAGGGTTTTCCGCAGTCCACCTTGATACAGTAGGATTAATAATCAGTGGAAATTTTTAAAATATGGAGAATATATTTAAAAGTTGTGGATAATTCAGGAATGAGAAAGATCCAGCACACACATGCGTATGTTTGTGTGTATGTGTATATGTGTGTGTATCAGTGTCCATCTATATCGAGACAGGGTCTGTGTAAGTAGTTAAGTTGCCCAGGCTAGGCTTGAACTTGTGATCCTCTTGCCTCAGCTTCCCCGAGTGCCGGGATTAATGGCATGCATCCCCATGCCTGGTTTCCGTCTTCTAATCTTTATCTGTAGTGATTCTAAAAATCGAAAACCAGCAAACACTGTTGGTATCATTACGATAATATAAATACTCTTCACCACTGAGATGGTATTAGGAGGGCTAAGATTTTATTTTTTTCTTCCGGTTCAGTGTCTCTGCCCTTGAGGCCCTAAGAGCAGATGTTCTTGGCAACTTGATCAAATGGTTTACCTTTTCTTACACAGCATTAATTGCTCAAAGTTGTGCTATATTTTAAATGGTCTGTATTTGGTCCATGGCATTCTTTTAGATTTTTTTTGGATTTTTAGTATTTCCAATTACCTTTTATTTCCTACTTGCAAAAATATAACAAGTCTTTAAAATATTTTGACTATCACTCATGCTGTCTCTCTGGGAATCCACTTGTATTTCTGCTTCTTTGGAGTGCTCTGATTTGCTTTTCCAGACCCGAGCCCCTTATCTGAATTTCGGATTGCGCAGAGTACCTCGGCTTCTTCATATGGAGGGGTGTGATGTCCGGAGGCTTTCTACCACTTGAATTCGGAATCATGTCTTGATTTAGGACTCACGCGTGATTGATGTTTGGCTGGATAGAGAATTCTTGGTTCACAGAAACTTTCATTTTGTACTTGGAAGGTAGTATTTCATTATGTCGTATTAGGATAGAAAATTTTCACACCATCCTGAATCAATTCTTATTCTTTTGTAAGCAATCTTTGTGTTTGTTTTTCTTGCATCTGTGAGATATATATATATCTCACAGATGCATATATATTCATTTTATACTGCAGTATCACGGGTGTGAGTGTAAATGGGAGTCTATTGCACTCATCTGTTTTCATGTTTGAAAGTTTCTCATGTTTAAAAGTTGTGGATAATTCAAAAGTAAGAATGACTTTCCTTTGATACCTTCGTATTGATTTAAAAATAATTACATTCTTTCTCTTCTGTACATTTTGTTTTCAAAACTCTTACCAGTTGTTTGATAGACCTTCTAGGTTGGATTCTCTGTCTCTCTTATCCTCTTTCTCCTAGTTTTTGTATCATGTTTCTGTGATGCTTTGGGTGTTTCCTCTATTCTTTTAATTCTTATTTTGAATATTTTTAATTTCAGCAGTTTTTCCCCTTGTACTCAATTTTTTGTATCATGCTGTTTGTTTTTTTATTGTGTCTTTTTCAGTTTCTGATAAGACAAATTTGGTTTTTAAAGTTCTTTCTATAAATTATGTTTCTTTTTTTTTTTTAATAGATCTGTTCAGAAAGGTGAGTGTTTGGGGTGAGTGAAGGGGAAATCTCTCTCTCTGTACCTCCCCTCCAGGTGTGCGTCCTCTTGATGGTACAGCCTTAAGTCTTGGAGATGGATGCTCACAGCATGTGGATGTCTTTGCAGAAAATTTGGAAACTTTTATTGGAGGCTGGCTTTGCCTGGGTTGTCTCTAAGGTTAAGCTTGGGAAGATACATTGTATTTGGGAGAAACAGGGCAGTTTGTGCAGCTGTTCTCTTTAATTCTGTTGTCTCCATTCTCAATTCTTTTTAAATTTAATTTACTTTTAACAAGTACTTAAAACATGAAGA
>PVJO010026138.1:0-21565 GCA_004026905.1 Hystrix cristata
AAAAGCATGAAGGTGAGTGGGCAGATGAAGGTGAGCAGTGCGAGATGCCTTGGCCTAATTCCTAGAGTCTGGAACAAAGAGCACCTTCTCCTTTGGGGAATGTGTTTTCTGGTCAGAAGGAAGAGCACACTGTGTGGTCCCAGGACGCCCCAACAAACCATCCAGGAAAGAGGCTGCCACCAAGAGCAGCTGGAGACTGAGAAGTGTTGGATGAGGCTATGAAAACTCTACTGCTGGACTCATTTTTCATTTCTTAAATTGCTTGAGTCATTAAATTTGGGCCATTGGAAAGCAATCATTTTGATCGGTCAGCGACTCAATCATAAACTGCTGTGAGAATCTACAGAAGTCCAAAGCAATCCTATTAACTTGCTTTTTATCCCTGGTGGTGCCCTGTGCTCCTAAAGTGTAGCTGTGACATCCAATGATGACAGATCTCATCTGCTGTCACTACACAGAGCTTGGACGGTGTGCTAATGAGCAAGGAGAATAAGGGCTGAGTCCATCAACCCGGGGTGGATGGAGAGACAAGTGTCTCTCACTGCCAAAGGTGACCTCTGCAAGCTCGCTCTGAAAGGAGTCGGGTCTGAAAATGAAAACTGTACAAAGACAGGAGGAATCCTGTGGGCTCCCGAGATGAGCTTCAGGTTGACATGGCCTCCTAATGCACAGTACCACACCCCTCCCCCCTGACAACTGTGATGTGATCCTCGCAGCGCCAGCCTCATGAATAAGATGCAGTCAGGGGAGTGGGACCAAAGTGTTCTTGAGGACACAGATGCATGCTGCTGACTGCACCTCTCACTTCTGGAGTCAGAGCCGTTAGCTAAGTGACATGAGAGAGACCAGAGTGGACCTCCTACCATCCACCCACCGATTCCTAAAATGACTAGCTCTCCTCTGTAAAGCTAAGTGTTTTTGAGGAGCTTAATGACCTGGCTATGTATCAGAATCACCTGCGGGACCCAAAGAATATTCCATTGTCTGCTCCTCACCCCCAGAGGTTTTCATTTAATCAGGCTGGGATGGCTTGTGGACATTTGCAGAATTTTTAAAACACAAAAATTCCACCTGTGTACAGGATACTGTGACGTTTTTGTAGGTATATACAGTCTGATATGTTCAGAGCAGAATAAACCTATATACTCTCAAACATTTAGGAATTCTTTGTGCTAAAAACATTCAAAATCTTTTCTCTTTAGTTTTTTGGATAGTTCTAATGTTCCATGAGAGTTAAGAACAACAACATGGCAACAGACTCTCAAGATGGTCGCCAGTTCTAACGTCGTCTGGTGTGTTTGCAGCAATAGAAGATGAAGGGATATTGAGGCTTAAATCACTGGATTTGATCATTTACTGTTCCTCTTGGGGTCTCACATGCCACCCAACAAAGAATTCCGCCTCTGTACCCGTTAGAGGTATCTCATGGCATTTCTCAGGAAGTCCCAAATACTCTCCCTCACTGTGGAAGAAATCACGGCTTTTGTCAATTTCTGATTTACCATGGATGTGGGACTCTGCGTGTTTGTTCCAATCTTAGCCAATATCAAATTGGTTGTAAAGACTATGCACATAAGAATTTATTATTTCTCAAAAGTTTGATAAAATTAGGTCCAGTACGCACTATTTCTCTCGTGAAGAGACTGTAAAATATCTGTTGGTGGAAAATTCTATAAAGACATCTCTTTTATAGCATCTATAAATCCTTAAGAAAACACTACAAGTGATAAAATAATTTTTGTGGCTTATCGTTGCATGAAGATATTAGAACTTAGTCGTTGCATGAAGATATTAGAACTTATAAAGCCATTGTTGGCCATGAAAGATGGTTATAAATGCGTTTTTCTGTAAGTTGCTGAGGAAATATAAAACTGTGTTATTATTTGGGATTCTGTTTATTGGAAACCTTTTGGGAGCTGTAAATTTAATTAGGTGCCTGACTGAATTTAAAGGCGACTGGCAAGAACCATCCTTCCCAAACTGCAATTTCAAAAGAGCTCCACTTTAAGGTGAAGATTTATCCTGAGGATTTGCTCCTGATTGAACGTGTAGGAGCCAAGCTCCTAGAATCTGCTTTCCATTGCTGCTCTCTGTATTTTATTGTAGTTAATTGTTACTGGAAGTAGGGAGCTAAACTGATCATGGGGCATAGCACAGAATGGCTCCTTCTGTTTGGAGCAGGATGAAGGATTCTCAGGAGTGAGCATTTCCTAGGTGCCAACGTCCTGTTGTCCCCTGACAATTGCATTCTTAGGAGAGGCTGTGGCACTTCTCTTCCAGCTCAGACACCAGCAGAATTTAAAAAGCGGCACTAAAGTAGATGCTCTGGAGAAGGAGGGGAAGGATTTGGGTAATGGGGGTTGCTATGGTTTGGCTGTGTGTGGCTTTAGTGTGTCTGTGTGTCCCGTAAGGGTTCATGTGTTGGAACCTGGTCCTAGGGTGGCAGGGTGAGCAGAGTTGCGACGGATAAGAGGTGAGCCCAAGAGGCAGAGGTCCTTAGGTCACTGGGGAGCTGCCCTGGGAGGGGTAAAGGTAACTCTCCCAGGACCCTCAATCTCTCACAAAGGTGAATTGTGATAAGAGCAAGCTGAAACCCAAGTTACTTCCTTGCTTCCTGTTTCAAAATGTGCTCACTTTCTCCACACCTGCTCCCTGCTGTGATGCCATCCACTGTGAGCCTCAGCTGGGGCCAAACCCATTGAGCAGCCCAATCTTGAACTTTTACACTGTGAGTTAAATAAACCTATTTTTCTTTCAAAGTTAGCTGCTTCAAGTGTTTTGTTCTAGTTGTGGAAGACAGACCAACACAGAAACGAATGTCACAAGCCCAGGATCGGCCTGGGTGCTGTGCTCCATGTGACCCTTGGCACTGACCCAATGCTGGAACTAAATGTGTGCTCTGCATTGGGTGCTGAGCTGAGTGCCTTCCATGTCTCCCGCACATCAGCCTTGTGAGCACGTCTGGCACCCTCAGGCCCAAGCATCCTGGTGTTTGAGCCAGGACTCCATGTACTCAGGATCTGCTCTGGACATCCACTCTCAGAGGCTTTCTTCTGGTCAAGGGGACATGTCCACCCACCTATGCTTGTGCCTAGATCATGTTCCTTGTCACCAGTGTCTCATCACTGTGGTATTCCCATCCAGATAGCCTTGAGCCCACTTCCTGGGATTAGTGAGCCTTTCTCCCATAGGCAGGTCACAACCCACGAAAACAAAACCTACAGGGAGACATCCAGGCTGAACAGGCCCCGCTTGGCCAGGACACCAGCAGCTCCCCACGCTGTTTCTCTGTTACCCTCAGCACATGGATTCTGCCTCCTCGGTCATCTCAGCTGCCAAAGCTCCAGCTATCACATTCTTATTTCACTCAGAAAGAAGAAAGGGCTGAGAAAGCATGTCTTCTTCCTTCACAGGCACTGAATGGAAGAACACAAAGCTCCTCCTCCCATCCCAGGGGCATTGACCAGAGGGCTTCCATGGGTGCACATATGCACCCGTGCACAAGAGAGAGGAAGAGACAGAGGGGAGAAAGTGAGAAGTACAGTTACACACTTGGAAACACAAACTTAAAAATTACATGGCTTCTCTTACATGAGATACCCAAAATATAAGTAAATTAAAGAACAAAATAAAAGATAATAGGAAACAGGGACATAGATTTTTTTGCCAAAGGGAAAGGGAAGAAGAGATAGAAGGAGAGGGAGTCTGGGAAAGGGAAAGGGATAAAAAAGAACTGAGATGTGTTATGTACATGTTCCGGCTCCTTGTGAGGAATGTAATCGTGTACTGCAAACATGTACTAATAAAACTAAAACATATTTTAAAAAGGGAATTGAAAGATTGTTACCAGGCTCAGATGAAATTCTTTAATTTTTAGGATGCTTATGTTATAGAGATGATGATTTTAGGTATGATTACATAGTACCAAACACTCAGACTGTGATAAAAGTCTATCTGAAGCCAGACTGCTTGGGTTAAAATCCTTGCTCCATTGCTTAGTAACTGCATGGTCTCTGGTGATTTGCTTCATCTCTGGTCTCGTTATCTCTTTTATACAGGAGGGATAATGTTAGTAACTGCTCTGTAAAACCTCTTTGAATAATGAGTATGTTTATATGGATAAAATACTTTAAAAAATGTCTGGCATATGGTAAGACTCAAAAAATGTAGTTATTGTTATCACCATAGGTATTGTGTGTTGTCAAAGTAGTAACTGCAAATTAATTGCAGGATCAGCAGAATAAAAAAATAAAGGTTACAGAAAACAGCTTTTAAGATTTGAGTCTGTGTATTTCCTCCTTCATTTAAAAGGAACTGAGTTGCAAAGCTTCCAACAGATGAATGACATTGAGGTTGTTAATGGACTTGAGCTAAAGTGTTCATTTTAAATATACCCCGGAGCAAGCATATGAGAAATTGGCCTTAAAAGGAGACGTACTCTTATACATTTCGGTTAGATAAGGCTCAAACATGAGCCCCATGTTTAATGGTGTTGCTTCACATTGGGTTTATTTCATGCTCAGAAATGGTTTTTGGCACAAATCTGATCAGCATTTTAGAAAAACCCAGTTTCAACAAATAACTGCTGCTACCAGAATGTATTTTCTGTTTGTATTTATTCGGCCACTTTTAACATTTTGATAACATTTCATAGGCAAATGAAAAATCATCTTTCCAGTATTTTGAAAGGAAATATTTTCAGCTATAAATGTTATTAAATAATAATCTCCTTCTCCATCCTGCAGAAGAGAAATGGCTTGCATTAATATAAATCCATTTTAAAATGTGCACCACGGTTCATTGAGGCAGAATTTAAATTCCTTTGCCTTTTGCTGGAGAAGAATGTACATATAATATGACAACATCCAGCATTCATACTCCAAACTTCATAGAGATGATTGGAATTTGAATTTCGCTTAATGTTAGGATTCATTGGAAATAAAATACAACATCTCTCCCAATCTGGAATGCAGCAGTTTACTTCTGGGTACACTTCATCGTCAAGGCTGAGATTTCTTTTAGCCACATATGAACCTTGAATTCTTCGTGTTGGAGATGGTTGTGAAAAAGATGATATTGAATACTAAAAACATAGAAGTAGCATTAAAGAATATAAGAGATTAGGAGCACAGGTTTTCCTATTGTGTTATTATGCAGTAAAAAAGAAATCACAAGCCGAGCATGGTAGCACACACCTATAATCCCAGCACTTGGGGAGGCTGAGGCAAGAGCACTGCCACAAGTTCAAGGCCTGTCTGGGCTACATAGTGAGTTCAAGGCCAGCCTGAACTACACCATGAGATGGTGTCTCAAAAAAAAAAAAAAAGCAAAAAAAAACAAAAAACAATAACAACAATAACAAAAAGAAACTGCAACAAAATAAACCTAGGTTGAGCAAAGGGGCTTATGTGGTCCTGGAGCAATAACATTGGCAGGTTTTAGTGGCCCTCAAATGTTGGAGCCAGGCCTGGGCAGGATGACGCCCAGGGGCTTGGCCTTGCTGGGGTCCAAGCTGGAGAGAAGAGGGTGGGAACCAGCCACAGCAGGGGTAACTTGCAGATGAGGCAGTGGAAAGGTGCTGACTTCGACTCTGGGGCCAGCTGGCGGAGCCAAAGACAAGGATCTGACGTTTGCAAGAAATCTACAGAAAGCGTCCCAAGCTCAACATGACGACTCTAAATTTGGAGAAGAGTGAAAGAAAAACCACAGGCAAAATTCCAACACACTTGGATTTATGAAGCACAACTTCACAGTCCACACAGTTGCAATGGGAATTTAAAGTGGAGGACCCAAAGGAAATAGAACCACTCTTCACCCATCAGGGATGCACTATAAGGTAAAGAATCACACAAAAGAAAGAATTCCCATTTGAACTTCAGCTTGTGCCATGAAGGAGCATTTCAATACCTGGTAAAAGAGAAATTGGAATTGTGCTGGCTCAGGTCCATGGGCTCTTCTCCTGTGGGAGTTTTGGGTTCATTATTAGCAAGGTTGCCTCAGAACCAGGAACGATGTAAATCATCGGCAGAATCAAAACCATACGCCGGAGGACCCCTGGCAGTGCACTGATCAAGTGGGAATGGATGGATTGAGCTCCTGTACAGATACTCCTGTGGCTTCAAGAAAAGAGATGGGTGTGTTTATTTTAGTCTGAACTAAATAAACTCCACCACGAGCTCCAAAAGAAAGTTGTACCCTTCTATCTAGTTTCATCCTCTATCTCTATGTGACAGTAAATTCAAACACCCCCCCCCCATCATGTTGCTCTCAGGAAATTAAATGCTTTGCCTTAGACCACAAAAGACATATTGAGACTGTGAATACTTCTTAAATTTAGTTTGTTTGGGGGATAAGATAGTTTTTGGAAGCATATTACATGAGGGTCATTATTTCTCACATCTGTGATTACCTTGCTCATTACCCAGTCCCAGTCCAAGGACTTGGTGTGTGTTCACGATTGCCTCGGGCAGCATTTTTATTACACACATTTGGAGAAGTGACATTTGGAGTTTTGAAACAGACATTTGAAGCTCATAGCAGACACAATAGTTTATAGAGAAAAACATTTGAATTTTAAAGGCTTGTCTTTATTGTGCATCAAAGTTCAAGGAGTGCCGTTAAAATGGAAAGGGTATACACAAAGTCATGGAGCAAGAAAACGGAGGAAGAGGAGTAAAGACACCAAAGAGGCAGACATTGGAGGCACTACCCTGAGCCTCACTTGTTTAAGATTCCAGCAGAAAATAAGTCAGACCCACATGCCAAGTAGGCCAGGAGGCTGAGAAGAGAGGACACTAGTGACTGTGTCGGGGGGTGGGGGGTTTGAGGATGTAGAAGATTCTAGAACATCACCTCAGCACAGCAGACGGACACAAGAGGGTCGTCTTGGGGCTTAATAGAGGCCCAAGACACCCCCAAACTTGCTATGACTCGAGGTGGAAGTGTCTCTGAAGCAGCTTTGTTTCCCTCAGCTCTGAAAAAAATCAGAAAAGTAACAAAGGGAGAGGGGACGGCTGCAAACTTCTAAACTAATATGAAACAGAACAGAGAAATTGTGATAATGGTTTGACTGATTTCTGTGGAGCCTTCTCACCCCTGGGGTGGAGGAGGCCTCTTCGGAGAGGATGGCATTTGCTTCTGCCAAGGCTATAGCCATACCCCGTCACCAACGTAATCAGACCCCTTCACTCTCAGGTCTTCTTTTCTTTGACCTATCAGCCCCAGAAACTCCAGTATTCCCGTCTTCCTGACCACACAGCTACGCTGAAGATACTTAATCAGAACGAATAAATGCAGCTTCCTAACCTCTGACTGCAATCCCCTGACTATAGACCTGGGCTTTAGTTTTCTCCTTGCTAACCTGAGTATCTACTCCCACAACTGTCTCCTCTAGCAATTCTGCTCCCTTGTGGCCTCACTGCTTTCTCTATGTGGTTCATTATTTAAATTCTTCCTTCTCAATAATTTGAATATGCGATTTCATTTTTTTAAAAATGCACAATTAGAAAAACCCCAGCTCTGAACGAACTCTTCTATGAAGCATCAGAGTTTAAAGTCTGGTAAAGAAAATGGCTCCCCTTCAGAGAAATGTGCTAGTACAATCTAAAGACTCGGCTGTCATCTGGTTCCTCGGCCTTGCCCAGGACACTTCACGTTTCTTTTTCTAGCTTTGTATCTCTGCAGCGTGGGTCTTTTCAAACTGTCGTTCTTTCTCCAAACCTTCAATCAAATCAACACCAATTTCTCATCCTTTGTCATCAAGTGCATGCAATAAAAATGGCAGTCAAGTGGTCATTACCTTCCACTCTTAGACTTTTAACATAATGGCTGTGTGCATGCACCCTTTTAACCTTTTATCAAGTTATATTGGAAAAGAAGCTCCCCATTACCCCCCCATCTCTCTCCAGTTCTTCTTGAAATACTCCTAAGAACTCACTCTGTGGATTTTTATCTTGGTGCCTCTACTGTCCATACTAGATCTTTTTTCACAGAAAAAGTCAGTGATAGAAACTGTTGATTAACTGTGTGCCAAGCAGAGAGCAAGCCCCTTAGGGTAGGTATCATTTGGGCTCTGTTTGTGCTACAACCCAGGAGGCAGCACAATTCCTGGTCCAAAGAAGATGTTCAATATATGTTTTATAAGGGAATATACTGATACATTAGTACACCGAAATAAAAGAAGCAAAACTTCCCGAATGCTAAGGCAAGCTGAAGTAGACTTTCCCAATTCCCCTACAATATGCAGTAAGAGTCACATAGATAAGAGGCATCAGAAATGGGCTGTGAGAGCCAGCCCCACTCTGTTGCCTCCTGCTTCTGGCAACAGTACCATCATTTAGCAACCACCAAAGGAGCTGTGGTGTGAATTCTCACTGTGCTTCCAGGCCTATGCACAGTGTATTACAGGATCTGGTCCTACTGTCTTTGGCCCTGAGCTTTGCTTCTGCTAAGGAGAAAGCATTGCCCCCCCAGGACATAATTAGGACTGGAAGTGGACTTCACAGCTGCACGGAGCCAGGAGTTCGTTAGTGACCCTGCAGGCATCCTTCTCTCTGCTGCCCAGCCAGACACCACCAGCTCTCAGGCCATCTGCAGTGCTGTGAGATTAGCTTAATAAACCAGAATTACTCTGCAAGTTTTGCATTAAAGTGTGAGTTTATCTAAGCCTGGGGAGCCGAGTCTTCTTTGTGATGTGAAAAGATCTAGAGATCTAGAGAAGAAAGACCTTTAAAAATAACCCATTCAATTTTATTTCCAAGGGTCATTGGCTGTTTATTTTCTCCACTGAAGGTCAGTCCGCTGAATTTTCCACACAAACTCAAAAGAACCCTGCAGGAGTAAAATATGCACAATACATTCAAAACAACATAACACAACAACAACAAAACAAAACAAAAAGGAACCAGTCTGGTGAAAATCAGAAAAAAAATTAATGCAGTCTCTGACTTCTCCAAAGTATGTTTAAGAATCAAACATTTCAAATTAATAAATGGTAGAAACAAAACCTTGAATAGAATGTTTTTTTAAATGGTAAGGCCTGAGGTTGTAACTCAGTGGTAGAGCACCCGCCTAGCATGCGGAGCTCAAACCACAGCACCGCAAAAAAAGAAATAGATCAATAAATAAAATAACAAATAAGTGTTAACACTAATACCATATTAAAAACATGCATGCAGTTCAGGTTGGCATCTTGATTAAACTAGGATAAATCATGAATGGAAGTGAATCAAAACTTTAATTCAGGGGTAGGTAATTTTTTGGTATAATGGTATTTTATCACTGCTGTTAAACTTAGAAATCGCTGTACACGTACACATCCGATTCACACATGGAGGTTTTCCTTCTGGAATGATGCTTTTGGTCAATCGTCATTTATCTGTTCCACTGCACTCCCTCCATGATAAGTGTGTGCTACAGGCAAGTTCCGGAAGCCAGAAATGAGTGACAGGTCCTGGGGCAGGAACTCACAGTCTGGTGTGCAAAATGCAAAGCTAATCAACCGCCACTGTAGTGTAGTCAGGAGTGTATTGAACACAATCTGGGGGTGCACGAGAACTAGTGACAAATTGGAGGATTCAGAGAAGGAGGTGATGACTTAGTCCCCAGTGTTGATTCGTTGCCCTCCCTTCTGGGTGGGACCCAGAGTCTGTGAGTTCTAGATTCTTGTTTCATCACAAGCAAAGATTTGAAAGGACGAACTTAGGGCTCTAAGGAAATTTATTTAAGTAACAAAAGAAAAGAAACTGGTTCCGCCACATGAATGAGAGACAAAAGGGGAGGAGGGTTAGGGAGCAAGGGCCGAGAGAGCAAAAACGAGCTCATGGTGTTGTTTCTATTTATTTCATCCCTGTTCTTTTGAGACTTTTCCTGATCCTGTGAGAAGAGGGCATTTGGATTTTGCACCCCAGGCTCACGTCAGGTCAAGGCCACTCCCTCAGATCATGTCCATCTTCCCAGCTAGGTCAAGCCATGCCCTGTTCCTACCTCACTACCTACTTCCTGTTTGACCTCAGTCTCTCCTCACAGCATGATTTCCAAGTGCATACAAGAATGTGAAAGAAATTATTCCTCAATCACCTTGGTCAGAAACCCTCCTGGACTCTGAGATCACCTTGGTCTATATGAAACCAGCATGTCCAGAGGTATAATTTCTGTTATCCTGAAGCAGAGAACACAGACTGGAATCATTACACATCCCACAGACACATTTAATTTGCTCTTTAATGCCTTAAAATACCAAATTTTAATGTGTGTGATGTAGCTTGCATTTTCAGGTTACAACAATCTCTCCTCCCTCCGGCTGCCGCTGTCAGTCTGCTTCCTTTGGGATAGTGCCTGATCATTTCAGCATTGTAATTCAAGGCCTCCACATTAAAGTATGAAAGAACCAATGTCATTTGTAAGTCAAGGAGCACAGGTCGGGGGAAGAAAGGACAAAGTCACTGCTAGCCTGTTTCCACGTGCTCCTGTCCCAGCTGCTGCCTTCTCCTGATAGTTGGCTTGGATCCGGCGGAAACCACCCGCTGCACAGCTCTCCTGGGAGATGGCAAGTGGGCACAAGCATTTGTAACCAGTGATTTCCTCTGTGGCCCTTCTGTAATGACATCTTTGGAAAAATGATTTCCCCTTTTATCTAGCTGAAAAATACCGGGCAAACCTAACCATTCAAAATACATTCACAAACCCATAATTAAGAAAAAGAGTCTCCCCTAAAGTTTAATAAAAATAGGCCTGGAAAATCTCAGGCACTTAAATCGCCATGGAAGGCCTGGGGCAGAATTTGTTATGCCGTGTTAGTTATCAACTGTCACCTGATAATGTCACCACAAGTGCAAAAGTTTAAATCAACAAACCTTTATTACATCACGGTTATTACGGGTCAGGAATCCAAGAAGCTGACACCCCTGCTAAAATCGCACACTCTGGACTCTTTTCAAAGTGGATTCTCACGCATCTATGCAGGAGGTCCTGAAGGACGTCTTGGTTGCTTCCGAGTTTTGATAATTGTGAATAAAGCTGCTGTAAATTTACATGTGCAAGTTATAAGCATCGCGTTCAGATGTTTGTGTGAACGTAAGTCTTCCACTCCCTTAGACAAATAACAAGAAGCATGAGTGTCAGATCATATGGTTAGAATATATTTTAGTTAGGAGGCAGTTTTTCATCTGCCTTATTTCTTTTAGTGCTAGTTTGCTACTGTCAAATGCTCTTCATTTTGCCTGAAAATATCTTCCATTCACTTTATTTGTTTATTTGATGATACTGAGGATTGAACCACAGGGTCTTTGCAGTGAGCTACATCACCAGCCCTTTTTATTTTTTTTATTTTGAAACAAGGTCTTGCTAAATTGCCAAAAATGGCTTTGGAATTGAGATTCTCCTGCCTCAGCCTCCCAGATGCTGAGATTACCAGTGTGTGCCATCATGTCTGGCTTCATTCGTTTGAATTTAAAAAATAACAATAGCTAAGAAATTTCCAACAGATAAAAGCCTTTCAGCCCTTTAAGGAACACTAAAATATAAGTACGGCAGATGAAATAAAAGCTTAGTTATCAAGACAGAATTGCGGGAAAGCAAAGGGCAATACTGTTTCTGCTTCATTCTCTCACTCTTCTGTTTTTGAGATTTGAGTTAAATGTATTTGTGATCTTTATCTGCTTCATATATCTCTAATAAGATGTACAATGTCTTTTCGCCCTTTAGTTTGGACATTTTGTTGTAACAGATACACTAATTTCTAAATTCTATCTTATGTATTCATAAATCCAGTTGGAGAATTTTTGAGTGACTGTTATTTTCATTTCTAGCATTCCCATTTCATTATTTATATGGTATCAATTTGTCTGCCAGAATTCTTAACTTAATCATTTAGTTTTCTGAGCCTATTAATCAACTTATTTGGAAGCCATGCCTGGTGATCTTGGTGCCCTTTTATCCTGCACATTTATTATGCTTACTATTTCTTACATTTTTTAGTTTTGTTTTTGTGCAGCGAGGCATTTTCTTCTGTATACCTCATTTTGCTTGTGTCCTTAATAATGTGAATGAACGGTTTCTGAAAATTACAAGCTTTGTATGATGTTGTTTCTGTTCTGTGAGGACCTTCATTCGATCCTAGGAGGAAGTCAGCTTAGGGACAATCACTCTCTTTCAGCCATGAATGAGGTCATTCTAAGGTAAGTTCCTTCTGTAGGATGCGGTCATTCCGTGTTCTTGGAAAACACTAAACTTTAAATTTCATCCTTCTTTGCCTTTGAGGCTGCTAGAAGCTATTTTCTAATTCTCAACTCTCCATTTTGTTTCTAATGTTTGAAGTTAGAAGCTACATAAAGGGGAAACCATGCTGCCCGTTCATTTTCCTTCCTTTTCCCTCACATCAGAGCCAACGAATTCTCACAGCCTCGGTAGCTCTCCAATACCCCAAACCATCCCTTTTTTGTTTGTTTGTATTTTGTTCAGCTTTTTAGTTGGTCACACTGGAGAGCTTGCTGTGAGACGATCCGGTCAGCCATCCCGGGAAGCTGACCTCCAAAGTCCATGCGTGTAGCTAAATCCGGCAGATGCCCCTGGTTTAGAAGTAGTAGCAAACAAACATGCAAAACATAAAGTTCAGTGTTTTATTTTACATGTGAAAATGAGAAGTAGATGGATATGGGCTTGAAGTTTGGAATCCTGAAAAAAAGAAACAAATGTATTGACAGAGTTCTGGTCAATCAGTATTCAGCATGGTGGCCAGCAAGTGCCCACAGACACAGATGACAGCCATGCACACATTATCTCATTTCACCTAACACCCAGCTCCCAAGGTAGAAACCGTCATCTTCTACACATTAGGAAACTGAGATTCAGACAAATACACAATGTGTCACAGCCTACCTCTTCTCAGTGACTACATCCAAGCATGCATCGCTTCACAATGGGAACTTGACCCGAGGCCTGTGCTGTTGGGCACGTGTGCACCTCCAGAGAGCTGCATGCTGCGGGTCAGTCACCGGAGGGGGCCTCTGGGTGAGATGGAGACACCATGTGTGGCTGCTGCCCGTGTGACATGGCACACCATTTAGTCAGCTTCTGTGCTATAAAGAGAAGGACCACTTCACGAATACAGAGACCGAGAGACACCTAGGCCACCAGCACGGCCACCTCTCTGAAATGTCATGTAGCGTGCACAGTGTGTGCTGTATCAGGTGGCAACAGCGCATTGGGTTTCTTGCCACCAGCATCTCCCCAGCATAGGAGCAGGTCCTTGTGCTATGACGCGAGGATGGCAGAAGGCCACGAGGTAACAGGGCTTTCAGGTGATCTTGGAACCACCATCATGTATGCTGAAGCCACTGATGGAAATATCGTGTGTTACGTATTATCTACTCTACACTGCACAATAGCTCAGTTAATGCATCTTCTAATTCATCAACATATATTCATCACATTTTAACCCAAAGTCACATAAACATATTATCCATTATAGAAAGTTGTTCTTTTATAATATTTGTATGCATAATTTTTCATCAGATTTAATTCTTAACATGACTCTAATGCTTTATCTTGAAAACTTTCTTATGTAGAATAGCTAAATTCTAACAATCCTGGAAACTAAAGAAATACGCTTGATGGTGATGTTTACAGAAAATGAACTTGTTGAAAAGAATGTGGCAAAATAACTCAATTTTTCCTTTACCATGGCAATTCTGATGCTAATATAAGTTTAGTATTTTGTTTATGCAACTTGGCTCTTGCAAAGTGATGTGCTTTCAATTCTTATATATATCATTCTACTCTGGAGAGTTTTCAAAATATGCAAAAATATAAACCCAACTGGTGATGTAATTCTTCAATTTAAAAATATTAGATTTACCTTGATCAAATCTCATTTTTCTTTGAGGCAAAACATCTACTGCATTTTATGGCCTGGTGACTCATGACTAAAGAAATTAGCTTTACTCTGTTCCAGTCATTTTCAATGTGTAAGAAATATTGCCTACTGTTTAGGGCCTCAGAGGTTACCAGACCTTTGAGTCCTTTGTTGAGTTAAACCTATTTGTCTCTTATGAACCTTATTCTCTCTCGGGACGAAAACAAACGCTGCTGGAATCTTAACAATACTTGGCTGACTCTGTTCCTCGTGTTCCTTGCTTATTGCAATCATGGCACAACTTCAAAAAAGAGGCAACTTCAGTAAAATAAACAATGCTAACCTTATAAAACACTTTAGGAAGTGATGTTTCGGATGTATTCTGAGTCCTCAAGAAAACTCTAAAACACGGTATCAGTATTCTAGTTTTAAATAAGAACAAATTGAAGTTCAGAGAAGTTTAACCTGTCATCCAAGATTTTACCATTTCTAAGTGGCTGGGCAAGATTCCTGTCATGTTTGGGTAACAAAGAATACAAATTAAAGTGCACTGCACATTTCTTAGAATTAGCTACCGAAATATAATATATTCATTCAGCATATCTAGGAGAGTAGGTAAAGGTCAGAGAAAAATATTGTGAAACATTATGTAAGGTCCCATTGGGAGTCCACAGATTGACTGATTTCCTGTAACCAACACAGTCGGACAAGGTGAGGAAATGTTTGGAGCCTAAGTAATAGATCACGGCCTGCATGGTTGCCAAGGCCTCTCCTAGCTTCTAGTCCAAATAGTAGCTTGAAATTATTTCACAGTGAGTTAGTAATAGTTTCTACCTTTTTTGTTCTATCTGTCCTTCTATCCACCCACCCAACAGGTATTTATTCAAAGCTCCCGCTGAACAGCATGACCGGTGGGTTCTGTTTGGAGATGCCCTATTTGGTTTTGTAAGGCAGCTCTTGAGATGCCATGTGTTTAGGGCCATGGCTGGTACACAGTGAGACCGTGACAGCATCAGGGAAAGGCTCGGTGCAACACATGTCTTTCAGATGGCCTGCTTCCATTCATACAGACAGCCAAGGGGAAGAATGCCGAGTCAGGAGTGGTGTACCATGGAAGGAAGTGAGCAAAAGAGAAGGGAGGTGCGGGGGGTTCTGAAGGACACTGGTTTTCTGGAGGCCTTGATTTTACTCTCAGGTAATAGGGACTCTGACTGCAGAATGGGGGAAAGCACTTTTTTCTATTAAGAGCCACAGGGGAACACTTGTCGAGTAAAAGAAATGGAAAAAAAAACTAACTGAAGGAACTGGCTGAGAAAACCCTGAAAATAATAGTTTTCAAGTTTCCAATTGCTTTCTCAACATATTTTTAGGCTTTAAATAAGAGTTGTCCAAATGTTAAGGAAATGCTTCTCTGTATTTTATCTTTTTGTCACATAGTCTTTTTAAGTAAAATATGGGAAATACTTCGAGTAAAAGAACACACCCTACATGGAGGCAGCAGTGTCACCACCTGGGTTATTTCAGGAACGATCACAACCTGAGTTATCTGTTCTCATCCACAAGGAAAAGCTCTGCCTGTCCATACAGCCTGTGGACTCTGTCTAGACTCTTAAATGAGTATCACACAAACCATTGCAGGTTATTTGTCGAAAATGGCTATATTCAAGAATTATCCAAAGACTGTGTACCTGAATGAGCAGGAAATAGTGGACACCAAAGTTAATTGTAGGTTATCCTAACTTCTGCCTAAATATGGATAAAAATAAACAAAGGATAGAAATATTAATACTTACAGAGTATCCAGTCCATGCCAAGTATTATGTTATGTATGTCTGGCCTTTTAAGTCTAAAAACTATCTGATAAAGTAAGCAATGCTATCCACATTTTACAGGTGAAATCTAGATAAGATAGAGTATTAGTGGTAAAGCAAATATCTGAACTCGAGTCTGACCTTTACCTACTCCCCTAGATACACCGAATGATACACAATAATACCTCTGAAATATATAAAATGGAGGAAACAGTGGAAGGAGTTAGAGGTTATGTTACCAGGATCAGCCAGGATTCACGGATGGTACAGGCTAGTTTTGATATGTGAGCAGTTGTTTAAGAAAAGCTTTATCTGGAGCTCATATCTGACATAGAGGGCAGACATCAGAAGGCCAGAGAGTTAAAAAAAAAAAAAAAATCCCAGCGCTCTGGAAGGCTGAGGGAGGAGGATTGTGAGTTCAAGCCCAGTCTGGGTAATGTAGCAACTTAGCGAGAACTTGACTTAAAATAAAAAGTCAAAAAAGGAGATTTAGCTCAGTGTGAAGGCCCTGGGTTCAATCCCAAGTACATAAAAATGTTATATATTCTTTACACAGAAAGGGCTGAAGATGCAAAGATGGTGGAGATGCAATAGAAAGCTTTCTCAGCAATTGGGAAAAGTAACACCTAGCTGAGTTGATGCACATGTAAATCTTAAAAAGAAAACTGATAAGTAGCTTGATGGCTATACAACGGCACCCAAATATATCTACTATCCTAACCCTCAGCACCAGTGCATATATTCCTGGCCAAAGGAACTCTGTAGATGTGATTAAATTAGCAATAATGAAATGAGCAGATTATCCTAGATTGCTTGGGAGAGTTGGTCTAGTGTCTTCACAGGGGTCCTCATGCAGGGAGTCAGGGCACAGATTCAGAAAAGAAATAGGACGGCAGAGAAATGGCCACTGGGTGAAGACTACATTCATCTCCAGATGCTGTAAAAATCAAGGAAATGGGTTCCCCTGGGAACCTGCAGAGGGGCCAAGGCCTGCTGGCACTTGACCTTAGCCACAAGAGATGGATCTTGGTTTTGTGATGTCCACAAGTGTAAGATGACACATGTATATTGTTTTATGGCACTAAGGTTGTGGTGTGTGTTACAGCAGCAGTAGAAAACTAAATTGAGAAGTCTGAGAAATATCAGTCAAAATTAATTTTTATATAAAATTGCCTTTTTCCTAGATGCCTCCTTACAGATTTTACTTCCTTGTGTGAGTTGTTTGTCCCAAGGACGTATTGAGAATTAACACCTTGCTGCAAATCAAAGCTAGGACAGGTAAGGCATAATGAAACAAGACTTTTTTTGTTTTTTAAAAAAAGTAATAGCAGAAAAAATGTACTATCAATAATCTCGAAATAGGAAATGAATAGTTTGGGATGGTACGTGGACTGCTTTTGATGATTGGATACTTAATGTTTCTTTCCCTCTTCATTTACTGCTCCTGAGTTATGCAGAAAGAAGGTAATTCTTAATTTAATCAAAGTTCTAGAATGAACTCTGTCATTGAGTATGGGGTATTCTGAATTAATATCATTTTAACTTGGTTATTTTTCTATCTATATTCTGCCTGTTCTATGGTGTCCAACCAATTTCTTTAGCTTTAAAAGCCTCATTTAATTCATGGGTTCATTCGTTTATCCAAGAAATATTTACGAAGCTGCCATTCTACACGGAAAGCACTATACTAAGAACTGTTGGTGGTTGTGAGTAGACTGGGCATTGTTCTCTCCTTTTGTTACTACTCAAGCTAACCCAGACTGCACTGACGTCACCCTTTGGGACTCCAATTCCACTTACTGCTGCACCACGTCAAGGACGCACTGGTGTTTGGTGGGTTCTCTCCCTCTCATACACGCTCTTTGTGCTACCTGCTCTTTAGAAGTGGCTATTATGTCTCACATGGTGTGGATCACATACCTCATAATTTTTTCTTGGCCAATTTACAAGTCACCAGATTTGTAGAAGTATTATATCTTGTACCAAGAGAACATTCGTGAACAGTAAATAGATCTGTAAATAGATCTATGTATCTATGTAAATCTCACTACACAGCTTCTGTGAAAATATGATATCCAAGTAGATCTTGATGGATAAGTGAAATCTATACACGTAATCAGAGAGGACGATAAGTTTCAAGAAAAGAGAAAAATATGGGTATGGGAACGAAAGAGGAAGATATGTGTTGTATCTCAAAAAAGATTATTTTTGCAAGGAAGAAGCATACCCAGCACTTCGACCTCAGAGCTACGCTGGGGTTGTGCTGGGAAGAACCACTAATGCCACAATGACAGTGCATGGGCTCCGCCTTTAAAAATGGTTTTAAAAATTTTGTTTAAATGTATTTTATTATATTAAAAACACAACAAAATTTACCATCGTAACCATTTTTAAAAGTAAGTTTTGGTAGTGTCAAATATATTCACATTGTCATAAAACGGAACTCCGGAACGTTTTCATCTTACAAAACCCAAACTGAGTTTTATGCACAAAGAGTTTAAAGTAGAATAGCGTTAGACTCTTAAGCCCTTTTTTTTCTTAAGAAAGGTAACTTTAGCTCCAATGTACAGAATTTCCTGATGAGTGGAGGGCAGAAATTTGGAAACTCGGGAGTAGCAGCCGAGATACAATTAGGAATCAAAGGAACCTGGGTTCAAACCCTGGATTCAGATGTAACGACTGATACGTGAAAATCTGACTATAACATTTTGCTCTATGAATAAGAACAGGTTTTACTTCTTGATTTAAAAAAAAATCATCCCTCCTTTTATCTATCCTGATATTTTTTACAAAGATTTCATAACAAAAATATTTGAAGATTGAATTAACTGTCAATAGATTTAATGTTTCCAATCCTCTCCATGATTTTAGTAAACTATTTCTCTGCATTTCCTGACTCACTAATTGTTAAGATGAATTCGTCAACATTTTTTCTGAACTGCCAGAAAGTGTCTATTCTATCCACTTCGAATTCCGAAACACGTCCTTTACTTTTGCAGTTTTGGAGTTTGAGGCTCATACTCTAGGGCAGCAAGTCCCAGCTGTAACTGCGGGATACAGTAACCTCAGAGCTTCCGAAAGTAGGGTGCTGGGCCTCAACAAGACTGATAAGAGCAGAATCTGGTGGGTCTAGACAACTAATTTCTAATTTCCCCAAGCGATTCCCCTAGCAAGTATTGCGAATCATCAGTCCGGGGTGCTCTATTTTCCAAGCGCTTGTTAAAAATTAAAACCAGATTGTGTCTTAAGTATGGCTTTTTGTAATACATCCACATTTTAATGGAAATAGGTGGAAAGATAAGAGAGAATCAGCCCTCATTTTCCACTGATAAATATTTTCTTTTCATAATTAATCAGGTGTAGTCATCAAATAACTCGATACTGAACTGGCTGTGTAATGTAAAAAAAAAAAAATCTCACTGCTGGAAGAACTCTCTGTCTTAAATTTTCTTGACGTAACTATTTCATCCGTGAGTTTTCAGTTTCAAGAGTGAAAACCACGGGATGTGTTGGTGGAGAATGTGTTCTCTTGAACATGATATTTATCATCCTCACCCACCCAGCCCTCTAAACTTGGAATGATGAAACAGCATGCTTGCCATTCAAGTACAGCTTTAGGGCAATTTATTTTCTGTGTCAACTAGGCTGGCTCATGCTACCCAGATGTTTGGTCAAATATCATTCTGGGGTGTTTGGGGACAAGATTAACATTTACAGTAATGGACTTGGCATAAAACAGATTGCCCTCTGTTATGGACTGAATGTTTTTCTGCCCACTCAGTTCATATGCTAAAATCCTAACCCTTAGCATGATGATTTTGGGGGTGGCTGATTAGGGATTTGGTCTGTGCTTAGATCATCAGAGTGGAGTCCTCATGCCTGGATTAGTGCTCTTCTAAGAAGTGGAAGGAGATCCTGCCTCGTTTAGGATCTCTGCCTGGTGAGAACACAATGATAAGTTGACCAACTAGATCAGATCAGGCACCTTGAGTCTAGAACTGTGAAAACTACATGTTCATTGTTTAAGCCACCAATATAGAGCATTATCACATCCACAAGTGACTCAGGTACCCTCCATAATGTGGGTTGGCTTCATCTGATCTGTTAAAAGCATGAATAGAATAAGAAGTCTAACCTGCCTCTCTCCTGAAAGAATTCTCCAGCACCTTGCATCTGGCCTCAGGCTGCAGTAGAGAGCAGAGCTGAGTGCTTGCAGCTCTGCAGGTGGAACTTCTGGGAACCCTCCTGGGTCTGGATCTGACGGGTGCACCCTGCAAGCTCTAGACTTGCCCACCCCTGTAATTGTGTCAGTCGATTCTCATAACAAACCTTTGTCTGTAGATGCACGAATCTTGCATGTTCTGTTTCTGTAGAAAACTCTGATACAAGTTTCAAAAAGCTTTACAAACCAACTTCCCTCACCTTCCCTCAGCTCCTTCTGTATATAAATTAGATTTGTGATAACCCTCACTTGCTTTAAGTCTTCTAACTTGGAAAGAATAAGTTTAGAGTTGGCTCATGTTCTTGAATAATACAGTGATTTACAGTAACTTGCTACACGTGGTCCTTAAAATTAATTTATAAGTGACCTTTGACTTTTTTTTTATAAAGAGACTTAATATTGCCTACTTTGAATTAATTAGAGAAAAGACTTACTGCTTCAAGCTTCTCGTCCACTCTGCCAGTTCTTTTGAGCATTACAAGCAGCTGGAAGGAAAAGGGGCAGCAGGCTGAAGTCCCAGGTCCACATAAACCCTTCACACATTGTTTTACTGCTTGATAAACTTTCGATTTCAGCCCTATCCTCTAAGCTAGAAGTTCCCTCTAACTTCTTGTAGCCCTTTAATAGAAAATTTCTATTTTGCTCAAAACATATTTTTCACTTTCACAGAAGCATAGAACCATTTTTAAACTTAAATGCATTCATTTGAAAAAAAGTACACGGACTCTAAATTATTCTATTCCCTAGAGCAAGGCATCAGAGACCACAAATGATTAAAATACTAGTTGACATGAATGTTTGAATGAAAAGAATAGAAACTGTCTTGTGGCAATTGAATTATTTAGTAAATAAGAACTATAAGCACAAGAGACAAGGGAAACCACAGGACAGTTAGCACAGCAGTTAGAGGTTAGTTTTAAACTAGACTCAAAAAAACAAATATTTGCAAGATGACTTTTTTCATATTAAACCAGTGGAGGCCAAAGCAAGTCCCCCAAAGGAAAATATTTCTGATAATCTCCTGAGTATAAGATTATAATTCTGTTTTATAATTTTGTGATTTTTCTCTCTGAAGGGGGAAAAACATTCTTCCTTTGTGATACCCATAAAATTCTGACCCTGTTACACATCTCATGCATTCTTGTGTCCATGGGTGCTCCGAGACCAGAAAATGCTTATTGTCTATAGAACAAGCAAAATAAATGCTATACTGCTCCGTTAGCCAGAGAAGCATGAGCCGCGGCAGGAGCTAGAGCTGCCTATTCTGGATGGTGACAAACCCCAGAAAGAGCCCCTCACCTAACTGCACAGCTTTCCTTGTTTCCTGGGGTGCCTCCATTGTGCAGTACAAGTGTTTTCTCTTAATTGTGTCTTTCAGGAGTTTTAAAATAAGAGGGGCTGATATATGCACAACCATGTTCATAGCAGCACAATTTGTAATAGCTAAGTCTTGGAAACAACCTAAATGCCCAACAACTGAGGAATGGCTAAAAAAGATGTGGTTTTTCTACACAATGGAGTACTACACCGCCATAAAAAAGGATAAACTAGAGTCATTTGTATGTAAATGGATGTTCCTGGAGAACATACTATTAAGTGAAATAAATCAGACACTTATTAGTACACATTGAATTGTTTCTCTGATATGAGAAACCATAAGTGTAAATAAGGACAAAGGGG